>BEWF01000360.1:0-113471 GCA_002583695.1 Pleurotus salmoneostramineus
TCATCCAAGGGGGTCATATCTGCCTGCCAGCTGCAGGGTTTCTTGAGCGAGCACAATTGAGTTCACGGTGACGTGGTCATCAATCAGCTTCCTTGGACGATAGTTGGGCGTAGTGCTGTATCATCTTCGACAACGTTGCACGAAGAGCATACTGCCATCATCGTCGTAAGAATGAGGGCGTGTGGATCAGGAGCTGTGCACGTTGTGGAGCCCTGAAGTTATCCCACGCACAGATGTTGATAAAATTGCTCAGCCCAGATTTGGGTAATGAATTAGTGCCTAAAACAAGAAGGTCCTACGGCTCCTGCCGCTCGGCCCGCGCTGCCCAAATTTAGGCAGTAACTCACTGCCCAAATAAAGAAAGCGCCTATACATTCCAGGATGGAGAACCACGTGTCTCGAAAATACCCGTCATTTGGGTTCGGAGCTTCGAGGAGGTAACAGGTTCTGATCTTACTGCTCTCCAATAGGCGTAAGGCAATGAGCAATATTTAAATATTCATTCACTACTACTACAGAGCAGGACGGGACATAAATAAGGACACGATCAGCACGTAACACATATTTTAGACCGATTCATATAGGTGGGACGCAAACAGAAGGACGCGATCAACGTGTAACACATATTTTAGACCGAGAAACAGTACACACACACCCCAAAATAATGTGAATGACTTCTGCTTCACACTACGACGTCTATGGCGCTGAGGATTACGTGGGTGTCAGGATAGAGCCCGTCGAACATAGTGGAAGGAGGTAGGTCTCGACGTAAGGCCTTGATCGTGACGAAGGAGATAGGAAACCCCAGATGATTGCGCTGGTCGAGGACTGCGATCAGCCGTGTGTAATCGATATTAGGAAGGCCTCCGATTTGTGTCATCGGCAAGACTATTTTCATCGTTTCGATGAATGGGTTGGGGGGGACTTGGAGATTGCCCTCGGGAAGGAGCGCATCCAGGAAATCGAGCGATGTGCAGGAGTCGCATACAAGGTCTTCAAGGCGACTGAACAGGCGAATAATATCCAATGCACGGAACGTGGTATGTGCAAGCGAATTGAATTTGAGGCAAAGGTACGCGACTTTGGTGAGTGGCAATGGCCGACAAAGTTCCACACCCTGAGGGTGGAAATTTGCAGGTGTCCCGCAGCCAAAGTGGAGACGAAAGAATTTGCAATCTTTCCTTGGAAGATCAGAAAAGCTGGGGGTAGTGGTCGGCACCAACAACATTTCAAAGCAACGGCCCTCGGTTGCAACGAAGATCGTCAGTGCAAATTTCTGCCATGACTGATCCAAGCCCACCCAACGGGGAGCTAAATTGTGGATGACGGGGAAACCAACCAAACTTGCGAGATTGCCCACAGGCTCCGGCAGATAGATCAACGTATCCGTGCGGGCAGGAAGATTGATACGATGGAATATCGTGGCCGCCTCCTCGGGGAACGTGTGCAGACGTAGTTTTTGCAGTTGAGGAAGGTGGAGGTGAGCTAGATCTAGCATGTAGGAGTTTGGTCCGGTTTGTTGGCGTGACACAGTAGCGCGAATATCACGGAGGTGAGGCGCCGCATCCTTCATGATCTTGAAAAACCAGGCAAGCGACATCGTGACCGACAAGGCTTTAAGCTGGACCAGGTTTGACATGGTTGGAAAGACGATAGTAGGCGGGATCGAGTAGAGGAGCTCAAGGCGACGAAGGTCAGGCATATCTGGCCAGTAGACTCGAACAAAGTCCTGCGAAGGGCTGTGGGGTCTTTGAGGCTGACAAATCATCAATTTTTGCAGCCCAGGTAGAGAAGGGAGCGACCGGGCCATGTGATCAAGCTCAACTCCTCGTGTCCTAATTCGAAGGGCTTGTAGCTGTTGGGAAGTGGACGAAATGACAGATGAGGCTTCTACGTTGTCTTGCAGGAGCGTCAAGTCACAAAAGACGCTTAGTGGTGCACACTTGGATCGCTCAAGCATGGCGTTGGCGTGGGCAGCGTTGGAGAGGGAGAAGGTAGACCACAGTCGAGGGGTATGGAGGGCAACGTTTCGCCACCGAACACAAACTTGGGCAACGGTCAGCCAGGAGGCCGCGAAACGGGCGACGCCAGTCGACCAATAGCGGTCGTCTGACGGTGAATCAGGGTTGTGAGCACTGGAAATCGTGATACTTCGCAGGGCGCAAAAGATTTCCACGAGGACATCGTTGGGAAGGTCGGATATGTCAGACAAAACGGGATCCTGTCCAAGCTGGAGGATGCGTTGTCTGGGGAGGTAAGAGAAGATAGCACCCTGTGAAGTGGTATGGAATGAGGTCCTCGTGAGCTTTCCAGGAAACCCCATCATGGATAGATACGACGTACCATGGTGGTGGGGAATGTTTCGGGTGGGTGTAGGACGGCTTTGAATCCACGTAAACCTCTAACCGGGACGTATACAGATATCCATCCTCCATATTGTGCTGCCTTTATAACTATGACAATCGATGTTGCGATTGGGTCAGCAAACTACCGGCGTGAGGTGTCAGGGTGCGCCTTGACTAATGAGTAGCTGGGTGCATAGACCATGAGGCTTCCATAAACCAAGGAAACAAGGGACCGTGTAATCTATGCGTGATGTGGCTGAGACGAAAACAATGTAGCATGCATACGACCAAGAAGAGCATGATCGATACCTACGCTTTGACGAGGCCACGTCAAACGCGTTGTAACAGCGTGCAGGATGATCAAAATCTGCAATTTGCCGCTTTGACCGGGACCTTGCGTTCTATGAAGTGCAGTCAACGCCAGGATGGATCTGTTCGTGCACGAGAATGGGGTGAGGAAAGCATCGGAAGAAGGCGACGAAAGAGTGTTCGAATTCGGTTTGTTTTTCGCTCACGACGACGAAGTCACGATGACCCGAGTAGTTAATGATGGCATCTATCATGAACCGGTTCAACAAAGCTGGGCAGCGGAGACGAAAGAGAGAATTGAGCTCGAGCCAGCATATTGTAGCCGCTGACACTCGGCTCTCCGAGAACGAAAAGCATCCAGCCCATCGCCGATTTCATCTTGCAAAAATACACGACTTTATCGAACAATCGCGGCCAACTCGTGACCAATAAATACACATGTTGAGCTACGCATCTAGCTGTAGACAAAGGAAAAGGGGAGGGAAGTAAAGGGCGCTATGCCCTATTCAAGTTCACAGACATGGAAGTCGTAGCACTCCCCAATGACCACCTTAGAACAGCCTGGGCATTGAACAAACAAGGTCAGAAACACTGACATGGCGACGCCCCCTTCACTAAGGTCCCACACGGACCGCAATCCTGCGCGAGGCCCTGTGTAGTGTTGCCCTATAGCGACAACACGAGGGCGGACCCGAGGAGGCAGTGGCAACCCAACTGTGAGTGGTCTTGATTAGTCCTAGTGTTCAAGGGGAGCGTTGAAAAGAAGCATACTGGGTTTATCAACCCCAACTTGGGTCGATTCTGCGGAGATACCAACAGTATTTGAATGAACATTGGTAGCGGCGACTTCAGGGCGAGCGTGTGCGAGCTCTGATCCTATGAACTAGTCAGAGATATAAGTGCAAACGATCACAAGAGCGGCGTACGAAACGAAGATTGAGGTTTCGTAGGACGAGCGAGACCTGTACAACTTGTCAGTTTATGGTGTGGGCTCCACGATGGAAGACAAAACCTACGTCGTCGTCGAGCGTACGCACGAGTTTCAAAGGCACGAAGAAAATAGACCTCGGTCAAAGAGACTATATATATATGTCAATCAATAGACCCGGTGCGAGACAGAAAGGAACACTCACTCCAGTAGACACACTGATCTTTTGGGGCCATGGGACAGGAGGCGACAACATGTTCATGGTACCACCGCGCGGGATTAGAGACAGTCTTGATGCGAACTTCGCAGCAGTGAAAGCAACGAGGAAGCTCGAATTGATGAGTACATGCGTAGCGTAAAAGGTCGCTCGGTTTCACAGGGACAGAACCGAATATGTCATCTGAGACTGGGCTGTCGAAAAAAATCAGATAAATACAAAATAACTTGGAGAAAGAGAGACGGACTAGGGTACGATGGATACGGTCGTCGTTGCGGATGAGTACGTTATGATGTTCCCTTGTAAACGTTTTACTTCCAGCATGAGCGTGTCCCAGAATGGAGAAGTCTCAGACGCTGGGGAAGCGGGGCGGTCCACGCCCTCAGGAACCGGGGGTTCAGTATTGACGATAGACAATGTCGGCGTGGGCAATGGAGATAGGGGAGAAAGCGCGTCATCCGACGGTATAGCGGAGGCGGAAACACCAGTCAATGTTGACGACATCAACGGAGATCTGGAGGGAGCCCACATCGATGTTGGCTGGAGGTTTTGCGTCATTGAAAAGTGTTAATACGGGTACAAACCTTTATAGTGTACGTAGCTTCATCCTATTAGCTGGCGCGTACGAAGGTCTATTGCACACACTCAGTCAACCTGACAAACACCCAAGGTATTGTCAGCCGATAATCGATAATGAATCGTGTCCGGCTGTGACAGTAGTGTGGTAACATGCTACTTGCATGCTTTTAGGGATATTGTATGATCGACCTCAGCCCTGCGCCAAACTTCCACTGAGGAACTTGCAATTGACGGAAGCTCTAGCGCGATGATTCGCTTTGACACTCAAGGCATAGATCTCGCAGTTACGAGACAACGTTGCTCCCTCAGGCCTCTCATGTGAGAGTTTGGAACTGCGCAAGGCGGTGCAAATCATTCTCACGCACGTGGTCTGCAACTAGTGCCCAAATGGAGATATACTTATCCGCAATGTTATGGAGAGACCTGAACGCGTTGAAGTGCGACCAACATTACCTTCATGCACTTGCAACACCTTCCAGGTACCCACGCTTCAGCGTGGACGACGCAAACGGTTACTTGCGCCGAGATCCAGCAGCAACTCCTTCAGTCTTATCCAGGACTGAACTTGGAGCTGCTAAAGAAATGCGTTGATTGCTCCAACGTGAATCCACTTGACGTCGATTCCATCGATGCATTGAAGAGAGAATGCCGTTTCCAAGGTAGTACAAGCGCATAAGTCGGCAGCGTGTCTCGTGTCTGAGACCGCTTTTCTCAAGGCCTACGACGTATCTCAGTTTCCGACGGCATCCTTACAACCGATTGTAACGGTAGTCGATACACATATTTCTCCAAGCCCTCCGACGAAATCCCATCCGACTTTCAATATGCTCGCCCTTTCCGCCCCTTGATGAGGGAAGAAGATGTACACCACCTTCAGGTAGCAGCCCCAAATTGATAACTCCGCCGATCTCATGAGCTTCCCACTTTCCAGTCACACATTGCTCCTTTACTCCTCGAAATTGTCGAGGAAGATCTAATAACTCTTCAGGGGAACACAGATCCTGTATTACCGCTTTCCAAATCACCGGAATATAACGAAAAATGTGGTGCGTGGCCTCATTTCCACGTTGTCCTCGTTCGCTCTGATCTGGAATATTAGATATTTGCTCGTGGTCATTCGGTTTTGTTGCATGGCTATGCCAAGGGTGTGCGACTCTCGTCTGTGCCGAGTGCAACACGCAGATATTATCAAGTCGCTGTAGATGCGGTACCTTATTATCGTTAACTTCTTGCCTTTCCCGCACAGATATACTCCATTTGTCCGAGAAGCTGCGATGTATCCCACCCGTCCCTTCAGAACCTGCAAACAAAATCTCTTGTCTCGACGGCCTACCTCGTTCGATCACCACATTCGTATCCACATGCACACGTGCTAAATTCGACGAAGTGTGGTCTCGCGGTCTCCCATTCATCTTGCGAACTTCTAACCCATTGCAAATGGATTGGTCTCCCCAGAGTCTTGCGGATATATTTGGCCATGAAACTTGCGTCGTTGAAGATTGTGAAGCGCCACGCAGACGGGTCCATACAACGTTGGCTACTTTCTTCCGTGAAAACATGTACTCATCCAATGGCACCCCCATATATAAATTAAAGGTATGAGCACTCATAATGACCTATCGTATCTCTAACATGTTTCAGGACTTTCCTACAAATATGCGCTTCCGAGAAAAGTCACCAACACTTGCTCGTGACTTTGACCTGTGCCTTCCTCTGCCTGAGTATCTTGGGGATGATGGACCTTTGAACCTCACCAACTTTTTCCCTACCAACTATGTTTGTCCACCTGACCTTGGTATGCGCACGGTTCGCTGATTCACCCTTGATAACTCATTCATCATCAACAGGGCCCAAAGTCTACGCAGCCATGGCAAGCAAGGAAGATGACAAGCATCACGGTACCACCCGCTTGCATATGGACGTTGCTGATGCAGTCAACCTCATGGCGAGTGATGGGAAGGCTCTCTGGCACATATTCTTGAGCTCCGATACTGCGCCGCTTCGGACGTATATGCGAACCGCCTTCAAGAGGATCCCTCTGAGCGACGATCCCATTCATTTGCAACAGACTTACCTGACACCAAAGCACCTCCGTAAATTACAGGCGCTGGGTATTGTCCCGTTCACCTTCGAGCAGGGTTTGGGCGATTTTGTGTTCATCCCCGGAGGGTCTGCCCATCAGGTATTCTGCTTATTCTAAGTCTCTCCCCTACAAATATATTAAATACTTCTTCAAGGTAGCAAATATGACCCCGTGCGTGAAGGTCGCTGTCGACTTCTTGGCACCTCATAGTCTCGCTCGTTGCATGAGACTTTCTCGTGAACTTCGAAGATCTGGCAATACCTCTGGCGACCTACTGGAGCTCTCAAACCTCCTCATTCATTCCTGGATGTCGCTATCCCAACGAAGCTTGAAGTTCGCCACGCCGATCATCAACCAACTTGACGATCCACCTCTGAGCCCACTGTCCGAGATACCTAGCTCTCCCGCCTCATCGCCTCGACTTCCTCCTAACAGCGATGCTGCTCCTATGGATATTCCAAGGTACTTGACTCGTCCCAGAAACACCTGTATCACTTATCAAAACACTGTTGTCAGTTGCCCTCCATCTGTCGCCAATGTAGAGCTTGAACCTCCGCTCAGCCATGACCTCAACGTCTCCGAATTACTTCAACAACCCGATTCATCTACAATGGACACCGACATGGATGATCCGCAATCCAGTACTCCCGGCTTTACTCATAATATCTCCAGTACTCCGACGCAACCACTCACTCAGTCCCGCGGACGTGATGTCCTCTTGACATCTAGTACACGTCCACCCCTCAGTGCGGATGTTCAATTCTCTGTGTTCGCAGCCAATCCCAAGCGTTCCCGCAAGCTTCAGAGGTGTTGCACGAATTGTGGCCAACCATTAATTCGGTGTCGAGGCGCTCTCAACAAGATGTGGTGCACAGGGGCATGACACATGTGGCTTTTTGCGTGCATTGGAACACGACGTCTGCCACTTACAATACTAGCCAGAGATTTTGGGCCTCCCTTGTGTAATTGCCTGTTACCTCGACGACACAAACCTGATCAGTGCTGTAGTACATACGAGATTTGATTTAATCCATGGCTTATTTTGACTTCGGCAACTTTTTAATTTTTTTTTTGCAATTTACGTAGCGCCCGTGTCCTCGTGGGGCCTTGTTTGTCCTTGTGGGTCCGTGGGTGCGGCTTCAGCGCGCCAGCTTCGAAGTTCAAACATCCAACTAGCCACTACACCAATCATGAATACATCGACGTCAGAGACATCTGCATCAACGAGTAAGCCTCTCAAACCCAAGCTTGCTGAGTACTTTGGGAATTCAGTCTTTTCATAGCGTCAGCCAGACAAGTTTGGCAGGCCCGGTTAAATGCCATTCAGAAGGAGATACAACAGGCCATCGTGCAGGATGCCTCGATCTACGAGGCGGAGCAGAGGAAAAAGTTACTCTCCGGCAAGCAGCTGGCGAAGTAGCACCTTCTCCGTCCTTTAAATGAATCGGTACGTACTAGGCTTCATGCCCGCCGCCGTCGTAATCGCTGATCACCATTGTGCATTAGGCAATTGTCGTCAGCTGGTTTCAATCTCTCTCACAAGATCAAGGTGTATCGTCTCTCGGGAATTCCACCACTGCAGGGTCATGTTGTTACTCAGGATACACGACTGCGAGTAACGTACAATATCTCTAGTAGTTCTGAATCCCTATCAGTTCTTAAGTTTGAGTGATAAGTGTGATCCACTGAAGGGTTCATCCCAACGAGAATAAATAATATATATGTGTTTAGTTTCGCAGGTAAATAATCTATCACAGATAGGTAATATGGAATTTATGGACAAATCATACTAAGGACTTCGTTATCGTGCTGAAACGTGTATTCTTCGCTACTTGGTTGCACGGTATCCTCGAAACGACGCTGAAGGGAAGACCATTCCCGACGATAAGCACTTCGCGGAAGCTTTGGAACAGGGATTGCATTGGGGTTGATCAACTCGGGATCTCGAGAACGTAGTCGTGGATACTGCCCGCGCATGTCGTTGGCCTTGCGTCGGTGCATAAGATGGACTGTATCGAAGACTTCGAGCCAATGTCCAACCTTTGGCTCTCTCCAATACGGTGTGATGGTCCGATATATTGGACGTGACGCATGACGGTCGTAAGGGTCCACTTCACTACCTGATTCGTCATCGGACATTCCGTTGACCCCAAGCCTCTCCAACATGGGTACACACTGCCTCAGCATGGGGTGACTGAGGGCAGCAGTGCGGCGCCGATGGAACGTCTGAAGAGATGAAGGATGTCAGGCACACACAGAAGATACGAAATTGGAGACTACGTACCTGTCTTCTCCGTCCCTTGCGACGTGCAAGGGATGAAGCATCGCCCTTCTGGTGTTTCGTTGACAGCGACAACCGATAACTTGCCTGGAGTGTCTTCACAAAAGTGAAAAACGCGGGCATAATGGTCGCTGGGTCCCCATTCTTCGTCCATTGTTGAAACCCCCTCGTGAACACCCTGGCAGCAGATTGATTCCATGGACTCTTGGGTGTTCCCAAGAGATCGTATCGAAATTGCTCAAGTGTACAGCAATCATGGTCAGGGATACCGTGGTCAGTGTTCCATGAGGCTGCGAATTGGCGGGCTTCTTCCTTGCTGACAGAGGGGGAAAGGAGATTTGTCTTGCCCCCAAGAAGGTGAGTGAATAATAGCCGAACTTGGGCCTTTATTTTGCATGTCAGAGGGGGAAGGCAACAATGAGACATGATTGACTTACAGCAATAAGAATTTTACTCGCTGGACGCCGGTTTGGGGCTTTGGTGACCTTCACTCTTTCCTGTTCTTCATGACGAGGTGGCTGGGGGCTTGGATAGACTTGAAATGATTGTGTTGCTCGTTCGAGGTTAGCCTGAATGGATTGTATGGAATCTGCAAGACGCGCCATCCGCTGAACCACCTCAGAGAGGGTCGGGTCCGTAGTGGATGGATGGGCTTGAAGAACCTGTCCTTCTGGTCCACTCCAAGCCGGTATGTTGGACACCTGAGAAATGGGCGGAAGTTGGATGTCGCAACTGGGTGTCGGAGCTATTGCCGGCGAAGGGGACTGGGCAGCGACTTGACTTGATCCCACAATTGGTAGAGGTGGCATGTCTCGGGAAGGTAATTCATGGCCCACAAAACTTGATCCCATGGGAGGAGGTTGTGAGGGGACCTCGAGAGATAAATATGGAGGTGTAGAAGGGGAGGGTTGTTGGGCAGACTGAGCAGAGGTGTCGCAGGCCCGTGGTACAGGTTCGTTCATATTGATATCACCGTCTCCGGGGTGAGACGACACATCATCTGCTGCAGCACTGATATCACAGTGGCGAGGGGGCGCCCCTACGGATGACTTGATAGGCTCATATATGCACCCTGGGAATGTGGGGTCATCGACGTCGCCGAGAGGATCAATTTCCAAGCCGGTGAACCAGCTTCGGGCACCACCGTCAAGATCATCGAAGGCACCTTCAATGATCTGAATGGCGCGTTGCTGCGGCGGGCGGTCAGGCAAGGAGGTCTGGGGCTCATCAGGTGTAGGGAGCGACAACAGGATGCGATTGATGAAGGGCTTCGATGCCTGCAATAATTGTTGGAATCTACCCCCATTGTCAATATGATGGGAGGAATCCACCGATTCTGATTGGGGATGTTCGAGAGAAGGGATATGGGTGTTAGGAGGGGGGTATGATGGGTTTACGAGAGTGGACGTGTTGGGTAAGGGCAAGGATTGAAAACGACGAATGTTGAATGGGGGGAAAGGACCCATGCCACGCAGGTGTCTGATTGCATCATTGCGTGAGGCAGGGTCAGAGCGTCTTGACGTCGACGCAATCGACGAGCGGGACCTCCGTGTGTACGGGTGTGCGGGGTCTGACCTAGCCGATCTCCCTCGCCGGACTGGAAAATGTGTGAGGTTATCTGTGTTTCGTCAGTAGAGCTCAAAGCAGAAATATGCCGGTTTGAATATTTACCCTGAGATGCTGCCTTCTTCGCAGGTCCTGTGGCTCTAACTGTTGAATTTGATAAAGTGGGACTCGGTGGTGAAGGTGAAGATATGGCCACCTGATGAGAGTCAAAGTTGTTGTGACGGAGACTGACATCAGAGGAGGTCGAATCGTGAATAGAATAATAGGAAGATGTTTCTGAAGAACCTCGCCCTGTGCTGGAAGATGGGTCCGATGCGGAAGTCTCTTCGAGAGCCTCTGGATCGGGCACAAACTGAGAAAACGAGGTAGACATAGTAAGCAGGATCCAGCCTTTCTTGTTCTATGTCAGCCCTCGAGAATCGAGATATTCGGTTATATACATTTGGGCCACGCAGGCTGCGTGATAAAAGCTGGAGGTAGCATGGCTCATGTGTGGCGGTTGCACTTAGGAGTTCGGTGTTTCATTGATCATTCTCCAAAGTTCCCACGCTTCCAATTCCCCCGTTGCAACGCCTGTGTTGCATGTTCAAACGTTCAAGTTGTTTTCCTCGCGGCCGCGAGCGGGTCAACATTGTTGGGATTTCGCTAGATCTCGTTATCGAGATCCTTGCTCGTGGAGACCGTGCCCGTTTCACTGACTCTGCTGCGCCATGGATACATGGACGCTGAGATCATGAAACGGCCAATTACCAAGAGCTGGCTGCGACGTCCCAATAGGCTATTTGCCTACCAGGATATCGTATCTATATAATGCCAATTTATGAATGCCAACCAGCTCTTGGGTACTCGAACGATTTCGCCCTCCACACCCACAATACACACGCGTGCACTCGACGCACTCGCAATGGCACCGCCAACCCCAAAGCCATTTTCGGACTCGCTTTGGCTTTCGAGAATGAAGCCGAGGCTTTTCGAAGACTCCAGTAAGCCTACCTGTATCAAGCTATCGCCATTCCCGCATCGATTCGTGGCTGTCGGCAATCTCAACGGGACTTTGACTGTGCGTACCAGTTGTCATACTTCTTTGACATACCTGACGAGTGTCTCCCTGATCAGATACACGATCAACACCTTGGTATCTTTCGCAGGAAGTCTGTCTCTCGGAACCTTGCATCATCCACTCAAAATGGCGAGCGACACTCGTTACGCGCACTTGCATGGTCTTCCAATGGTGGTGGCTTGCAACTTTTGTGTGGATTCTCCAACGGCAAGATCATTTGCTATGCGCTGGACCTCACGCAAACAGCCCCTGACCACCAGGTCAAATACTCGTTTTCTCATGGGTTCTCTGAATATCTGACAAAGCCTTTCTAGGACGACCAACACCAACTTGCTTCACTGAAAAAGCCCATCCACGAAATATTGGTGCTCTCTGAAACGACGCTCTACGTCATTTATGGTAGAAACGTGGTCCAATTGCATAAGTCTCCTGGTACGTCTACTTCGCTCCACCGTCTGATTTTCAACCGCTAATTTGAGGCTTCATTGTAGACAATACCTGGGTTGCGGGACCCGACGCTCCCATTATCGCGGGTGCTCATCCATGGCGTCTGCATGCAGTAGGAGGGGACCTTGTGGTTTCCTTCCTTTACAGCATCAGGGATCTGAAAATGCCGGCTTGCACGTTCGTCTTCCTCGCATACTTGCATGCATGCGCCGATGTACTGAACCTCCTTGACGTTTGTCAGTGTCTACTCTTCTTCAGGAAATTCACTCATACCTTCGCGGGATATATACACCTCATCCGATGATACCATGTAAGATGTTCCGTCCGGATGCTCGCTCTGTCACTCACTTGATGCCCCAGCTTAGCATCGGCCATTTGTTCACAAAGCCGCCTGATTGCGCTCTTGACTCCCGCCGCTATTGAAACCTACACCATCGATGATGGTGTATTGGGAATCAGGGAAAGGCTAGGCAATGAGCGGCAAGGTCATTTTTGTGTCGACATGGCTTTCCTCGACGACAACGAAACGATCATTGCTGGGTCCTCAGGCAGTGGATTTCTCGTCGTTAACGCCTTCAACCGCTCACCTATGTACACTCATGATTTGTCCCGCATTCGTGGCAAATATCAGTTCACGAAATTGGTCAGTAGCGGTCCCCTTCTCTCGCTTTTTTTTAACTTACATAATGTTTTATGTTCAGGATCTTGCGAGGCTCGAGGACGGGAACATCCACGTATTCGCCGTTGATTGCAGTGGTACGATGCTCCCCAATGTCATAATTGACATTTGTGAGCAGACCCGCGTTCAACGGTGGATTAGTATAGTATCCGACATCGTCCAAATAGCCTGGGCTATACGCTATCATCTACTTTTCCTCTTTGCGGCAACGGGCGCGTACCTTATGTTCGCAGCAATCGCCTCGTGGTTTGACTCCACGATCGCGCCCTGGATCACTCCTCCGCAGCCATCGACACCCTCTCCCCCTCCAGCGACGACAACCCCGAACGCGACGGTTTTTGACTCGTCAGTCATTGGTCCCTCTCCATCCCCTCTACAACCGATGACTGTATGTCGTCCCTGCGCGACGTGTCCAGATTGTGTATGTCATGGGTGGTGGCCGGGTTGGTTCGACACCGTTGTCAAGTATATATCCTTCTTCTCACTGATCGACTATTACTTCATGGTCATGGAACGTGGACGTGCGATGATTGCCTTATGGCGCGGCTGGCCCGCGCTACTTCACGAGTACTTGAATTTCCAAGGCCGCCAAGGTCCCCCAGACACTCAAGACCCTCAATGATTCCTTCTTCCATCTCCCAGAGCCCATCTCATTGACCATCTATATCATAAATCCCGCCTAGCGCTCTTCTTCTTTGTTATTATAGCTACCATCCATTTTGATCACATCCTTTTTTAATTTATCCGGACGAACTCCTTTGTTTCTTTGATAACACTATAGTGCCCTCAAGTTCATTTGACGTATGACCATTTCATGACTCTACTTTGTTCTGCTCGTCTTCTTTGTACTTTTACGCGCGCGCACACACACACGCACATATATATATACTGTCTCCATTCGACCATGATCTACCCCCTCTGTCACAATGAGTTGTCTACCTGTCCCTGGAGCTCTACTTGGTTTCCGCGCGAGGAATATTTTCGGTCCCCACCCGGACGCCAGTAATGGCTGCGGCGCGTCATCACATTCTCCCATCCCTGCCAACACCGTTAAAAATCCAGACAACACTGGAACCTCGCAGAATGACGAACTCGATCGCATGATTGCCTGCGATGATCCAACGATACCATTCCCTCCTGTGCCTCCCTGCGTCATCCAAAATCCCGACCTTGTACACTCGGATGAGCTGAGTACTCCCATGCTGTTCGCGCCACTTTCCAGACCACCTACATCGCCCCACACCCTGTCTACCCTGCCTGATCCAGGATTGGCCGCAGAGACACCACCTGCAGTTGATGGTGACATTGCCATCGACTCCATACCTGCCTGCGTCTTCCCAAGCTCGGTCGGCGTACACTTGGATGAGCCAGGTGCTCCTACGTCCCACACCCCGCTTGGATCGCCTACACCATCTCACATTGTATCCCTCCCCCTCCTTCAAGGACCCATCGAAGAGACATTTCCTCTCATTGATGGTGATAACGACTTCATCTATCCGGAGACCTTAGTACCCCTGCCCAACTCACCACATCGTTCGCATACTTCTCTTAGTCCACTCGACTGTCAAGACCCTTTCAACAACTCCGTCGCAAGCGAGATCACCCAACCAACGACATCCAATAATAGTTCGGGACTTTTAAGTTCCTCTCAACCTCGTTGCATGCCTCATGTGGTCGTCGGCAATAGCGACGTAGTTGCCGCCTCCGCCTCTCCAATGGATGTGGATCCTCGTTCGAACCCCTCATCTCCTGCGGATGTTATCCACGACAACCTATCGACCAAGCCCCCCCAGAGTATCTCGCCTACCCGTAATCGCCTAATGCAAGAGAATGGTGATCTTAATCGTCACGTACATTTCTTCCCCGTGGTAGTTGTCTCGCGGTCTCATCGTGGGCTTCACAGGTCGAAGGCCTCCGCGCGCAGTTAAACGACACCATTTCGAAGAACACTAACCTCCAGCAAACTCTAGGGCACGAGGAGCAACTCAAATACCGGTCACTACCCATCCAATTCAACAATATGTTCATTACATCGCCAAGAAGTAATAAGGCTTCTAAGGTAAAAATAGTTGATTCCTTGATTTGTGTTTCTGATCCAAACGTATCCAGCGTCACCGCAACGTCCAGGCTCGGTGTGAGGCTCTTGCAGGAGAGCTCCTACAGTCGAATCATGCGCGCGATACTGCCCGGAATGAGCTCCTACAGTCGAACCATGCGCGCGATACTGCCCGGAATGAGGTCTCTAGTTCTTCTAATTTGATACAGCTAAACACTTACCCTTTCCGTCTATCTAGGTGGCTCGATTGCAGGCTGAGGTGGTCCAGCTCAAAGCTGAGATCTTGAATTCTCGATCGCATTCCGATCAGCAACGTGATATTGCCCGAAATGAGGTCTGTACTCCAGTTCGAGAGAGCGAGCAAGAAACAGACTTATTCTTGGTGTTCGTTTAGGCAGCTAGACTGCAGGCCGATCTAGTCAAGCTCATGGCCCATCAGTTCGAGATCTTGCATTCTCAAACGTCTTCTAAGGTTTTGGCAGGGCCTGATGTTTCTGCCCACGAAAAACGTGTACGCAAATTGTGATTGCTTCCGTCTCACTTTCTCACAGCATTTAGATCAAGGATCTTGAGGGCCAAGTAACTACTCTTACTTCCCATACTTATCATGTCAGTGAGCCATCCGTCTTTTTATATCTGGAGGTGTTCACTTGCAAACCCAGGAGATTGTCCCAGAGGTAGGGCGTACCTTCCCCGGTCCTCTACGTGACTTTAATCTGTCCTTAGATCCGGAATATCCGCACATCAATGGATTCGCCCGCACCTATGACGGTGTGTTGCTGCTACCTGACTTTGCTTAGAAAATGCTGAGATGATGCATATGTCTAGGTTGATTTGCGACCCTTTCTCAACGACATCATGTTATTAGTTGAGAAGACGGTAAGTTTCTCGTCCAGTCCCTTCATTCAGCGGGTAAGTGATCCAGAAAGCATAGACTAGGTCAGAGACAGAGAAGCAGGCACTTCAAGCAATTCTTGGCGCTTTCCCTGAATTTGTCCGCTGGTGTTCATCTAACTTGGCGAGTATTTGCACACCTCCTTTGCACCTGTGTATTCTCACCCATTCGTAGACGCCAACTGGTGCAGAGCGATCTCAAACTGCATGGCATAGCCCAGAAGCCCCATTACTTTGTCCACCGCCAGCTGTCGAACGCCGACTTGTGAGCTTACTCCTCAACTGGTCCTGGTTTTCACTACACTCTTTTCACTGTCCGCCAGATTTCTGAAGGTACACAGACGGAGCATCTGCATTCAAGCGTTGCTCCTCCTATATCATCGTCAAGTTCCAATGAGTTCCCCACCGCCCAGCCCTCGAATAATTTTAGTTCAGCGCCTCGCTCGGTGAACTCGAAGAAACGAAAAGCAACCTCACCTCAAGAGAGCCCAGCACACAAATTTGCCGGCTTAATGCCCGATGCAGTTGGTGAAAGTGGACTCCCTTTGAGATCAATCACGGTCTGTGATGGTCACAACCCTAGATTTCGATATCCCGCTCTGCCGATGTTGACCATGGGACATCACCCCGGTGATGAGGATCCCGACAATATTGAAATTATTGGCTTCCCTCGGGATGATCATCGTGACCCGGAGCCCGCTCCTTCATCACGCACTGGTATTCCTCGTGATCCTGGCCCTGCTTCTACTTCACAACGTGCCCGTAATGATGAGCCTGGTACTCCTCTGCCACCCATTCCCCCCCTCTTGTTGCGCTCACAGAGCGATGATGAATATCAAGCAGTCCCTGCCACTTCGAATTCCCAACGCACACGGAGTGATGAAGCTCCTGCGCCTGGTACTCCCTCCCCACGTGCACCCACCCTTGTGCCACTTCCGCAGGACGATGATGACCCTCGAGCACCTGGTACTCCTACCCCACGTGCCCCACGTGCACTCACATCCCCTCTCTCCCCTCTCTCCCCGCTTCCACGGAGCGATGGTGGTCCTCAAGCAGACCCTATTGGCGGCAACGCAGCTCTCTGGAAATTTACGGACTCGCGCCTGATTGGTGCACTCACATCTGGCGCCTTGACATCACAACTCCACCTTCGCAATGTCAACATCCCTGCTAAGTGCAAATTAGCCGAGAGGCGACGACTTCTCAAGACCACAATTTTTGGGAATACTGCTAGCCCTCCCGCTGCTTCCCAACTCCTCGAACCCGACCCACAGGTGCTCAGTGGGTTCACCCATGAGGCCATCACCAAGCAGTTGCAGTTGCGGCAAATTCCCTTACCTCGTGGTGCCAAGTTAGAAGAGAGACGACGGTTGCTTGCTGAAGCTCTCAAGCATTCCATATGATCATTCCCTTCTGTACTTACAATTTCTGTATAAAATTAAATAAGGGACGATCCAATGGCAAAAGAAGCTCGGCTCCTGGTACATGCTGAGTAGTCTAATGGTTTGTCCTTCACTGGTGTTATTTTGCCTGCGCGAGGAACCTGAGTTCGACCCAGCGCTTGTACACTTTTTCGGAGTCGTGGGGCCTGGGTGCCGACAACGTGGTCATGACTCATCGAGTACGTCGCCATATTGGGATAATTCTTCCCTCCTTCGCCCAAGTCGCAAATCGCAAATACTTAACCTTGGACCGCGAACGCAACCACTACCCTTACCGATTCGAAGACGCGAACGCGATGTCAAATGCATCTAACTCCCTCTGGGAGGTCAACTCGATGGGGACCCTTACGCACATAGAAGCATGTGAAGATTGCTCGCCGTACTTGGTTCACATCGCCTCTTGCTGGGGTTCGGGGGAGAGAGGTCTTCGCGACCTTGTCAAGGCCCAGGTGTCTGCCCAAGGCAGAATCTCGCTACTTGAGGCAGAGCTGCTTCATCAAACAGAAGCACTCAAGTCTCACAGCGAAAAGAATTGTCCATTCCAAAACCAAGTGTCCGCCCTTTTGGCCGAAGTTCAGTCAGCGCCCAACCTGGTTGAGTTGCAGAATCGGAATCAAGAACTGGATGCACAAGCGGAGAAATATAAGCAACTCCTTCTCGTTACCGAGAACGAAAACTCCAAGTTACAACAGGATTTGAAAGAAGCCTTGACGGTTCGTCTGATCAGCGTATTCACTCATACCTGGCCAATGTTCTCGTCGGTCTAGGAGCGTGATAAACTCAGAGCCGACCTTGCCAAACCTATCTCATCACCTTCCACCGAGGGCCTCGCTATCCGCGAGGACAACAACCGTCTCCGAGACCAATTACACAAACGAGAGCAGCAATTCCAGGATGCACGGTATGCCAATGAGATCTTCATACTTGCCGCGACCTTGATACATCCATCACTCTAGTTATGATTTGGAAACCGCGAAGTCAAACCTCTCTGACTCTCGTCGATCGATCACGGAGCTCACGTCAGTCATTGCTAGACAGCGACGAAAGCAAGGCTCACATCCCTCTAGCATACAGAATCAGGCACTACTTGACAAGTATAATCAGCTGGAGAAGCAAAAGCAGGAGTTATCGTAAGTCGCCATTTAATCTCAGTTTTTGAAGTGGTATTCAATATTCGGCATGCGCCCGGTAGTGATGCTCAGGCAAAACTTGTTCTTGACAAGACTGAGCTTGAAAGGCAAATAACGTCAGTTGTCAGATATCTTATTTGTGTCTCCACGCACCGACTTTTATTCGGGGTAGGCAAGCGAATCGGACCGTGGCTAATTTGACGGCTGAGCGGGACTCCTCGCAATTGAAAACTTTGGAATACAAGTATTTGTCCTCGTCATGCTTAACCTCACAATGTTGATTGAGGGTATCTAGGCATGAAATCACGAAGATCGTCGCTGAAAAAGACTCTCTGCGGAAACGCAGCGCAGATTACGAGTATGATTATGCTTTTTGCATGGCAATGTCACGATTACTCAACTTGATTTTAGCTCGCTAGTCGCCGATTTCGACGAATTACAAGAGTCGCATGAATCCTTGAAGCTCCAGCACCAGTATGAACTTCATTGTTTTCCACATACACTATTTGACCTTGGCCTCAGAGACCTCGTGGAGGAACACCGCCATACAGTGGCTAACCTTGAACGCCTAGCTGACCGGTCCTACTCGGATAGCGCTGACCTATCCCATCTGCAAGAACCTTCGAAGAAGAGGGTCAGATCCCAGTGTTCGTCCGAAATCTCCCTCATCAGTTTTGATCCATGTGAGATTGACCACCTACCTGTACACATGCAGCTCCCCATCTCCACTCCTCTGCTGGAACATCTAAGCGTCATAGACAAGATTGTGGGTTGTCCAGCTGATTGTCCGATGCCTGACCTTATGCTTGATGTCAGCCCCCCTCAATGGTCCTAATTCCTGGCGTGATGCTCACAACGATGACCCTCAACTCGACTACGGTACTCCTGATGTTCCTACGCCCACCAAAGCTCCAGTTGAGCCTATCGTTCCTGTCACCCCCACGAGTAGCCGCCCAGATATTCCTCGGACCCTTGTCACTCATCATATCGCCCCCGTCAACCAAGAGTATCGCGTGCCCCCGACATGGGTACCTGATTGTGCCCACGTGTCCGTCGTGGACGGAAAATGGCGCACTGGGGAAGACAAAGTTCACGCTCTCGAGAACGAGAGCCGCAACCTCCCACCTACTCCCGACGTCCCCTTCGGCACAGGTCTACCCAGCCGGGTTGATCAAGTCAAGGAGTACATCGATCTTGCCCATGAATCAGGAAATCACTACGCCCTTTCTTACGTGGTGTCTTGGATCAAGTGTACCGAATTGATTCCGCCAAATGAATGGCTTGCTTGGATGAAATACCTCCGCACCAATTGGAGAAAACCTGATTGGGTGAAGGATAATAAGCCCGATGGTCCGGTTCGTTGCCCAGGCTCGGGACATATTGCCAGGCGGAGGGCTCCCAAGGTCCCCAAGTCCCTGCAACGTCCTGCTTGGGGAGACTCTGTTGAGACGTGGGCCCACTATTTGTGGTCATCTCCAAAGACTTCAGCATCCATTCCAGGCGTCGTTCGGCCCAAAAACAACAACGGCATCAAGCTTCGACAAGTGAGAGGATATCTCATGGTCGCATCTCGGGCTCCCCACCGCAATCACACTGAGGAGACTGTCGGGAGGACGCTGTGGTTTAAGCGCTGTGCTGAACTGTTGGCATATCCAAACAGATACAGGGACTGTTGCGACGAGTTGGCTCTTGATATCGCTCGTGACGAGATACCAGAGCCTGTTCATCCACCACCGTCTGGGGATTACACTTATGTCGATGCCGCGCGCGAGCTTGCTAGACAGGGTGTCTCCGTAAAGGCTGCTGATGACGCCCAGCCCTACGGATTCTTCTGGATTCTCTATCACACCAGGTCACCGTCAGCATCAATCGCACAAGAGATGATGGCCCATGTAAAGGCTATCAACGAAATCCCCAAGGCTACTGTGGATGAACTCTTCCGTTACTCCCCCGAAATATACCCAGATCCTACATCCGCCCTTGAGTTTGGACCCGCTAAAGGCGCACCACCTTCACAACACCAAGATGCACTCCCATCCCCTCCAGCATCTTATGGTGATTTTATATTTGCGGATGATGATGATGCTTACTACGAAGATGATTGAGTTCGGACCTGTAGACCTGTAGAATCACACACGCTTGTTGTAGTAATTATCTTGTTTTAGCTTCGTACCTATATCTTTGTCTGCGCGCACCGTATTGGCGTCAGAGCGCACCGCGTAAGGTGAAACTGAAGCAAAACTGAAGCGTGAAATTGGGAGGTATAAATAGCCTCCGTCATGATCACGGGAGTTTCGGCGCTTCCATACTTCTGGCTCCGCTTTGGCTCCGCTTGGATTGTGGTAACCATCTTTTGAGGATGTCGATGAACGTTGACGCGCGTTGAACGTTGAACGTTTGAACGTTTGAACGTTGACCATGGCAAAATCGTCTCGATCCTCTCGAGATGCGCCAACTGCTTTTCACCACCTTGGGGAAGAACAGCCATACCCACTAGTCCTCATTGATGTGAGCACATCTTTCATTATACTACACGATAACACTCACTCCATTCAGCATCTTACAGAAAGCCTGGCAGATCTCTCGATTGACAAAATACGAGCCAAACTCAAAACTGATGATTCACACCCTACGGGCATGTCTAACTCCCAGCGTATTGCGGAGATCCTTCGGCCGTATAGCAAACACCTGATGCCACAATCCCCCGCATCCCTGGCGACTCTGCTCATGGCACAGTCCCAGAATCAGGCAGTATTTGAGACCTTTACGCGTATGACGCTTTCCGCAGCTTTGGGGGTCTTCGAAAACGAGCATCCTGGGACAGCTGATTCGCTCGCTCGGACTATCTTAAAGACGATCTTTGGTCCTTCAGAGCCTACTGCAGAGGTGATCCACAAAGGTTCTTCCTCCCCTGTTCCCAGAGCGCATTCCTCCCTCCAGGCTGTGTCAGCCATTTTAACCCCTCGTCCAGTCGATCCCCAACCAGTGCACTCCGCCCACCCCGTCCAGTACCGCGATTCGAGATCCCATCTCGACTATTCGCTGGTCCCCGGTTACAATCCTGGACCCAGTCACCAACAAGTATTCCCTCCTGACGCGCAATTTCAACAGCCCCCTAATTCGGTCCCAGCAATTTCCTATACCCAAGGCCAATTCCAGCCTCCATACAGCGACCCAGGTCCTTCGAATTCGTTTCAAGTCTCTGTACCACCCAATCAGGTCCAACCAATACCTAACGTACGCTTACACTCAGCAAATAATATGCAAACTGCGGTTCCCATACCGTACGGCAACCAAGGATCTCTGAATATGTCCCAATCGTCTATCCTTCCTGCCGCGCCAGTTGCACAATTCCACCAACCGCCCACTTCACAAGTGGTTCCAACGAACGTGCAACGTGCGGCCAACGACAGCCCAGGCCCTTCGAATCCGTATCCAGTAGCTGCGCAGCCCGCCGTCAGTGCCCCCGTTGGCCAGGGCTTCAACAATCTAATCAGTACTGCGTCCGCTCCGCAGGTCGTTTCGGCCAGCAACGTCCAGGATTTCCGGTGTGTGGTATTGACAATTATCAGGACTTCTTTGAATAACTTATCTTGGCCACAGAGACATTGCCAGCGAGCCAATAGACAACGAAAAACCCTCACCCCTGCCATCCATGAAATATGCTGTACGGGGTGACGTTCTGCATTGCTTTACTGATCAAGGTCTCCTCGAAAAGATCGGTACTCTCCAATACTTCAATGCAAACAACAACAGCAAAGGTGGACGGATTCCTACGCGGTGGATCAAGGTCAACCCCACAAGATCGGCAGTAGCTTACCCCATCATCCATCCTACCATACCCCAACATTGGAAGAGAATGGAAGGGGACCTGTTTATTGTTGCTGTCCCCGACTCTCTCATGCTAAGGGCCGAAAGGATGTGGTGCTGGAGAGGTGGGGTCTGGGTGGAGATCACAAGCGCGTGGAACTCTGGAGACGATATTGATGACCATTACCATGTAACTCACCCAGCCATTGCAAACTACGCGCTCACCCGGTCAGCCGATGAGCCAGTATGGATCAAAGAAACGTCTCGCGAAGAAAAACGCAAGAAACGAATTCGGACGGCTCAAAATAGTGGTCCCGGGAAATGGTAAGTATCTAGATTTGTGCACGTTCAATGACTGACCGCACTGCGCCTGCGATCACTATCTAGATTCTGCCATGCCCCCAATGGGCCATGTCTGAAACAATTGACCCCCCTTAGACCTCCTTCGAAAGCGTGAGTCTCTGTGTCAACAACGCGACGTTCAACGCTCACCACGGGTCGGGACGTATAAACCCCTCAATTACTTTAAATATATATTTTTGATATGAAGACTTGCAATATATAAGCTTCAACCCGTGTCTACATCTTCCCACCGTGGGTGAACAATATTTCCGCCCATCTTCTACCAGCACAACATACACCTCCTCCTTGATGGCGTCAAATTCAATCACGAACAAGACGCCTTTGAGTCTACCCGCCGAAATGTCACCCACTAGCGTCGAGGATGCCGATTCAGGATCTGGTTTCTCTGGTGCGCCACCGTGCAAATTCCCTTTGTGTGTAAATACTAATCATCAATTTGCGTGCTACACGCTCAGCTACTTTCGATGATTCACCTCGCAAGCGTCCCCGCAAGCGGGTGAGGTTTGAATTGGGATCATCGTCCGACGAAGAACCTCATCGTCGGAAGGTCTCGAAGTCTACGCATACTGGCTGTCCTCCACGTCCACGTAAGTCAAACCTTCGTTGTCAACGTTGATTTGGACCTCATACACTAAAACGTGTAGGCCGAAGGCACTCCTCTTGTGCGAGTCCTAGGTTGAGAGGAGCTCGGAGGAGGCAAAGAAAACCACCATTCTTTCAGGCCCAACAAGATGTCGCTCAGACCAGTATCGCATCCAGTGCCCCCTTCGGCCCGACGGAAATAATGTCTCATGGTGAGCCTTTGTGTGCACCGTATACCTGTAAGTCTTGGATCTATTATCCTTTTTCTGCGTTCAGACCGTTGATACGATTTACACCCTAGTTGATGACAGCGACGTTCTCATGGATAACTTATTTAGTGACCCAGAGGTCTCGCGCGGCGTGGCGGCTGACGCCAACCGATCCGCACACATGACGTTCCCCAACCCAGCCATGCTTTACCCCCCCTCGGCATCGTCACCAGAATCGCCAACCAAACGGGTCGTTGGCTTCTGCAAGAACGCTGAGGAGCTTGTCCGAGGCATATCCACCAAGACCACCGAAATTTACAACCAACTCAATGATTTGTGTATGCTTGCCTTGGATCACCTCTTGGCTGGGGAGGAAGGCAATCTATTTTCAACGCCTCCATGCTCCGGTACTTTCTAGCCTGCCGGCGCGCAACGACTTCATTCTTTAATCGTACACTAGCATTGCGGGTTTCAGCCAGTTCTGGTACCGTTGTCTCGTGGACGAGACTTAATATATATATTTATTTATTTATGGGGGTGTAACTTATCGGACGAGTTGGAGGGCTTCCTCTAGGTATATATTATACATGAAAGTGCAGTGTCGTCTCAATTTCTGTCATGCCCACGTCGCACGCCAGAAATGCTTGTCCTCGCCCTCGTCCCCGCCGCCTCCCACGAGGGTTGCATGGAATAACACGCACAATCAGGTTGTACCATTCCTTCTGGACTCCTGAAGTTTCCCTCGCGAGACGCCGAATGAGTAAGGATTTCCCCATGACCGTCTCTTGTGGATTAGAGGTTGACAATAACACAACGTCTCTGTATAGATCGACGACTAATCTACCGTGTGCGAAATGCAGAGGACCGTGGTCTGTACAAAGGTAATTATTCTATTCCGAACTGATTTCATGACCAATTTTTTGACGACGTCGCTGCTAGTTCACCCGGAGATGCATCCTGCATGGAACTCTGCTTCCATGCCTGCTGAACTTGTCGCATACGACCCAACACTCTCCTCGGTTGGAACCCGCGTTGATGGTAAACTGGAGAACTTCCGCTCCCCTGTTGGAGATGTAATACTCAAGCTGAACTCCGTAGAAGGCGTTGCCCTTCGCGTGTTTAAGGAGGCTATGTCTCAAAATGTCGTTTGCTGTGCTTGCCATTGTGCCTTCTCCTCGGATGGATACAATCAACACATTACGCCCGATTTAGCTTGTGCTAACACCCCATTTCCTATCTTGAGTACGCACCACTCTCCATCAATGGAAGCATGATCCCCAATACCTGTTTCCAGTTCGCCGAAAGACACAAACCCAAACCTTGGATTGTTCTCCGCCATACAAATTTCAACCCCTCACCACAACAGCAGTTTTCACAGCATTCCTGGAATGGAACTCCAAACTCGGCGTTCCTCTCCCTGTTTGGACACTCATCTCGTCTGCATACGTCAACTGCGCACGTTGCCAGCTTACACGGAGCCTAGAAGGCCATAAGCTGCATCTCAGTGCCTGCACGTCGAAAGTTAAAACCCCCGAATTGTCTGACCTGTGAAGGAAGGCATGGTTGACGCGCTCGAGGTGCAGAATTGACGTTAGGTTTCCACGATGCAAACATGTGGTCAGGTCCTACGCCAACGGTGTCATATCTATTATAATTTATATATTCCAGCTATAATATAAAGGATCTTGACCACAGCAAATAGTACCGGTCCCCGCTATTATAACCAGCGACAATCTGACTCTTCCAACATCCCAGTTCGACACCCGTTACCTTCTCCGGGATGCTCTCCAAGCTTCGTATCCGCCTTTCCCGCCTTTCCCGCCCGCCCGTGAGTACACCAAAACTCCAATTCATTCATGGGTAGACGATCACTCATAACTGAATGGCTTAGGTATCAAAGAAGGCACTTATCTACGTTCCAGGACGTGCGGACGTCCTGCTCTACCCCATGCCCCTCGATCTAGTGGAATACTATCCTGGTCCACCCAATCTTATATACCACTTTGATCTGGTTTCCGTCCTCCCTTTCACAGAGCACACTGGTCAGCGGGTCACCGTCTACATCCACCAGGCTCCGTACTCTCCGCGAAGATTTGTGGATGCGCCAAATATCAAACAAAGGGAACTGAACATCGAGTTCCACAACCCCCCTCCGGAAGATTACCACTATACAGTCTTCCTTGAGGGCCAGTCCTCGGTCCCTGATCGAGGTCTCACCAACCATGCTTCGAGGATGACCACTTCTACTGGCGTACCAGTGAAAGGCAATGTCATCGTCTTGAAGAGTCGCGTCACTCCCAAATTGTTCGGCGGAGGGTCTACGCACTACGACGAGGTTTCGGAAATCATCGACATGTCGGTGGAGGATATTGGGTTTGTCCAGGACATTATACCTCAGTGAGTGAGCCTTCGGCGGGGTTATAATCACCTACTAACTCTCCAATCACTGACCAGGATTCACGAACGTTTCCGCCCGGGCGACCGATATTGGTATCAAGTCGGCGAAAGGTCGCACCGCGAGAGCCAGGTGCTCTCTGTCATACCCAGGGCCCATGACTCTGATGGCGACTCATACATATCCATAACCTCAGGGTCTGGTGACTTGTAAATAGCGATTCACAGCTGGGTCTGGATCTGAAGTTCGATGTTCCCTTACCTACTTCTTACTCTTGACTTGAGTCGGGCTTATCGATTACGTTTCTCCATTATTATAGTGTGCTGGACAGATTCATACTTGCGATATGTATCAAGGAATACATAATAATATTTATATGTCAATTGGGGTCAGATTGGGGTTAATGCATATTGACCCATAGCCTCGATACTAGCGAGGTTGTCGACCTTTTTGACTCATCGGAGTCAGGTGACGGTCATTGAAATATTGAAACTCCGCCCGACATCCAAATCAGTGAACGTTGCGCAACGATTTTCATCCACATCATCATGCCGAAGAGTTCAGATCAACCGGATCGATGCCCAAAGCTAGTCCTTTGCCAGTGTTGCAGCCACTGCAGGCGGTGGGATCCGCACATTCGAGCATTTGTTGGCGAAGGAGAACTGGTCAGCCGCACCACAAGGAACAACCATTCCAACGACGATAAATTGTCTCGATGCAATCGAGACATTAATGCGACGTTACCTCTGTTTCAGGGTCCCCTTGGACTCCCGCACGTTTCCCGTGCGCCGGACTACTTGGAATGCGAGGCAGATCTCGCGCTCTTGGAACAGTTCCCCCCATGTAACCCTCGCTTTCCTCTCGTTTTCATGAACAACCCCTCTCAAAATGAAAGATACACATCCAGGCTCGACTGGAGAACTCCCAACGCTGGCCTTCACCGCTTGAAATCAGGTTCCAGGGCAAACAATACTTTCCTTCATGCTGAGCTCCGTCTTTCCGACATCATCTCTAGGTTACAGCCATGCGAAGATGACGAAGCCCAGTTGATACGAGACAGGGCTATGGTCATGCTGGGGGTATTGGATGATTTCAGAGGACTTAATTGGGCTGAACAACGTATCTCACAATCCGCATCCTCTAATACTTCCTTCAATTCAGGTATGCACCTTTCGCCCGTCACCACATCCATCCATCTTATCTTTGCCATAAAGATATGTATTACTTACAACCCCCGCCCTCCCCCCCCAATCGGGTTCGCCTCGTTGCGTCCGTCATTTCTGCTATATTACAGCAATTCTATTTTGTCCCCCACCGCGCTCTTCGTCAACAACTCGCTGGCGTCCACGACCTCCTGAAAGCTGCCGACGTTGATCCCGAAGTTGTAAATACGGTCATGAAGGATCACAGGACCGCTATATCATCGTTAGGACTGAATTCAGTCCTTCACACGTACCTTTCGTGTCTAGCTTGCCACGCGTTGTATCCATACAATTCGAATGATCAAAGCCCGAACCTATGTTCATTCAAGGAGACCAGTATCAGTGATCCATGTTCTGCGCCTCTTTGGAAAGACGTGGTGATCGGGGGGCGTTTATGTAGCCGCCCACGGATGTTATATCAACACCAAGACTTCAAACATTGGCTTGCCCGGCTTCTGTCACGCAGAGGCATTGATGCGCTGCTTGATGACTATCCACTCGAAGCCTCGGCTACTACCTCTCCAGTTCTTGATATCTGGGCTGGACGCGTGTTTCGTGAGCTCCGGGATGTCCGAGGGAATCCGTTCGTTCCCTCTCCTTATGGAGAGGGCCCTGGTCGTTTAATTTTTGGCCTGTCCCTTGACAGTTTTGACCCCAACCGTACAAGCCCTGGTCGGAGCGTACGTTCCTCCACCGGCATGTGGTTGGTTTGCTACAACTTTCCTCCGCATCTTCGCTACCTGCCTCAAAATATATACCTTGCCGGGATCATCTACGGCAAGCCTTCAACTACTCACATCAACCCGTATCTCAAACTCATTGTCGACGAATTTCTGGCCTTTTGGACAACCGGCGTGTTCTACACTCGCACACATAGGTGTCGACGAGGTCGCCTCTATTATGGTCTCCTGATCCCTGTCATCTGCGACATGCTTGGAGCTCGTCAGGTAGCTGGGAAACCCGCCCCAACTGCCCACAACTTTTGTACTGTCTGTGACCTTGACATCGACGATGTTGATCACCTAGAACCAAGTAAATGGCCACTTCGACGTCATCAACATCTCGCGCACGTAGCACGGTTTTGGCGCGACGCGCCCTCTGTCCAGCACCGGGAACTGATATTTGACGCGTTCGGTCAAAGGTGGTCCCCGTTGTTTGAGCTTCCGTATTGGGACTCCGTTGCTTTTGTGGTTATTGATACTATGCACACATTGGACCTCAATATCCTCAAGTACCATCTCAACAGCCTGTTTGGCATTGATTTCAAGAAGCTTGGGGGCGATGCTACCCCTTATGTTCCTTTGAAGTTGGATAAAATGACACTCGCCGCAAGCCACCGAACCAAACTTCCCGAATGCGAACAATTAATCAAAGAGTTCCCCAGCGATCTTCATTTTCAGCTTCTGGAGTATCCACGACCAGTTCTATACGTTATTTGCGTCAAATACGGTGTTTTTGGGTCTTCAGTGATGGATATCCCCCTTGGTTCACGTTGGATCTTGGCTCGAAAACTTTTTACCTGGGTCAGAAATGTCCTCATCTTTAGCACCGTGCATCCCGCTGATCCGATCCCTATCCAGCGCCAGACTGGTTCTGGTTCACTCATCCAACGTCCAATTGAGCGGCCTCCCGAGTCTGATCAGGAGGACTCTGAATGGGAGGATGTCAACGAAGATCCCTTGGACAAGTCAGTACTCACCGCTGGCAAAAAGATCGTTGCGCATGTGCAAGGCGGTTCTCTTGACCTAGATTCAGAGAAACGTATCGCTGAGTCATGCACCATGGATGTTTTAGAGGCTATCAGCAATCTCATCGGGATGGATCCCAATTCTATGAAACCGACCAAAGGAAAGGCCAAGGGGACGGTCAAGAAGCCAAAAAAACTTGATCTGCTTCAAGCCATCCTCCTCCAGGTTCGCAATTCACAAACTCGTATACCGCCCGCTTGCTCACGGTATAGCTAGCTTCGTTCACAGCATCATTCCCTCGATTATCTCCGCTCCCTGATGCTCCCCGCCGGTCGGACACGGTCCCCGGTCCTCGGTCGTGATGTGTTGGCAGAAATTGCCGCTGATATGAAGCGTACGCTTCTCCCCTCATGGGTTTCCCAAGTTTCTGCAGACTGGACCTATGTATCCGATTTCAACGCGGATCAACTTCGAACGTTGTGTACTATTCATCTACCAATCACACTCATCCGTCTCTGGGCAAACTCAAGCCCAAGGATGAAGGAGATCTTAAACAACTTTATGCACTTGGTGAATGCAGTCGTCAGTGCGAACGCCAAATTTACAACTCCCACCCAAATTTCCGCCTACGAGTCGCAGATGTTCCAATATCTATCTGGAGTACAAACTATCTACCCAGACTTTCGTCTCAAGCCTGTCCATCATGCAGCAATGCATGTTGGAACCATGCTCACCAATTTTGGGCCCGTTCATTCTCACAGTGCCTTCTACTACGAGCGATACATCAACCTTCTCCATCGCATCAACACAAACAAGAAGCCAGGTTCGTGACCCAGATCAAATCAGTATGACCGCTCTCATAGTTTCCAAACATTAGGCGAGGTTGAGGGCACGCTGCTTGCCACGGCATGTCGCAGCACAAATTTATCTGCTCTGGTAACTGAGGATGAGCAGCTGCGGCAAGAAGTAGCCCGTCTGATGAAAGTATTGACTCAAATTACGGCCAACGACCCGCAGCACTTCTACAGATGCCACGAAACCACGGTCCCTCTGTTGAGGCTACGGACTTGTACCGGCTCATCCTTCTTAGACATGCCATCCAGTCAGCTCATGGATGTTCTTCTCCCCTCTGGCGCGCCTCATCATGGGATGGCTTCGTTTTTTGACGAAGTGGCTTACCGGGGGCTTTCGTTTGGCCGTCACCAGTCTCCTCATTTGAGGAACAGCACCATCCTTTTTTCCGCGCCAAATTCTGTTGATGGCCAAATGTCCGGCATTATTGAGAAGATATTCCAATATGAACACGACCCCCCGATGTTTGACACGAATATATACCTGATTGTCCGTGCCTTCACGAGAATTGCGCAACGTGATGATCCCTATCGAACATATGGAAACGCAGCGGGGTTTCTCAGTTATGGAGACCGTGTCACCCAATTTTGTATTCCCGTAACCTCCATCGTATCCCATTGTGCTATGACAACTCTCTCAACTCCGGCTGGACATGATCTCGTTCATGCATTACCGTTAGACAAGGTATGAACATCGTTGATTCTTCGTATCATTCCAATCTCGATTAATGACTGCATGCATATCGTTCAGTTGTACCAAGCTTTTCATTGACATGTGAACACTAAGTCGTGCCATTAAGCCGTCTCTGCGGAATGCAAGGAGGGCAAAAAAATACACGTCGACCTCGTGTGGGTAGTGACCCGGCTTCCAGTCTCCTTCGTCTGTCAGTCCCTAGATCGAATCGATATCCCTCATTGAAATCCTCCCGTGGATCCACATTTAGTCTAGCTTCACATGGTGGCGTTGCCTCTTCCACGTTTTTTGAATGACACAACACGCCCCTCGATGTCAAAGCGTCTCATCACACCCCAATAATAGGTGGCGTAGGTTGGTCTCCGGCATTCGCGAGGCTGTGTGCTCGATTCGTTCGAAGTCACTGAATACGGGTGGTTTTGAAACGACCAAAATTAACGCTGGAGAAGCGTGGGCTTTCCAGTCCCTCAACCTCAATGATAAGCCAGAGCCCTGGGGCAGCTCAAGTTCACTGACATGAGGAGAAACCATCTCCGCCGAAGTTCCAAGCATTAACCAATCACCATATATCCACCCTTGAAACAACATTCCGGATCCGTATATGTTGTTGCGCCACCGTGCAGTTGGTTGTGGTCAATAAGCCTTACCATTGACGCATACGCGTCCAGGGTCGACCAAGTCGTTTGCACGAGTCCAGGAAACCTTCTGAGCGGTCCTGGTTAGCTTACTGCTGACCTTTTGTCTGACTCACGCAGGTTGGACTCACACAGGTAGTCCGCGCAATGGTTTATTCGTATATTAACATGTAATTGGAAGCATCATTTATCTCTTAACTATACAACACCCCCAGTCCCATAACCCTCGACGTCGTCTACATGGCACCCTTATACATCCGCTCTTACATTCGCTACGTCTCCCGCGAGATTTACAATCGCTTGGCGGTCTACTGGATTGCGGTCCAGTACGCAATCTACCAAAGACTAGGTGACCCCGTGAGTCCAAGCACGTACAATAATATGTATGTGACCACACTGAAACATTCACAGAGTCGGCCAGAGGTGTACATGTCCTTGGTAGGGCGGAGGGCGATGTTTTCCTTCGAGGAGGTTTTTCGTGTCCAAAGGGTTGACGCCCACTTGGGCATTGTACCCCATCGTCCACCTCTACTTAAAGACCTCGACCTTCGATTGTTCACCCACCGAGCAGGCGACGGATACATTCGTGTTTACGTCCACACCGGCTCCTACCCTTACCGCCAATTCGCAGGCACTCATCGCCTTCTCCCTTACCAACTACGCTGGCCCGTCAATGAAACCATGCCCCAATCATTCCATTTCACCATTATTTGTGAGCATCTCAGCGTCGTGGACCCCTTCGTCAACTATGCATTACCTGGTCTGCCCGATGGTGTTCACCGAATGACGGGGAACTTGCTCGTCGTCAAGCACGAAGTACCTCGCCTGCCAGGGGCTGGCCAAACCTATGAAGATATCGCTTTCGTTGCAGAGAAATTTACTCACAACGAACTTTCGTTTGTGAAGACTGTTCTTACTCGGTGCGTGGGTTTCCTCTCAGATTCTTGACGTGTTTGAAGCTAATTTCCACCTTTCCTCTATTCAGGCTCATCAGAAATGGAACTCTGCCCACAAACGACGGGAGTCAAGACCTTTGGGTACAGATTACGCAATTGTGAACTCGCTTCCGTAGTAGTTTTCCAACCTTCTTCCTGAATTTTCCAAGCCTATGCGAGACATATGGCGATGGTGGCCTCTTTTATTTATGACGGTCACCCCTGTTTACTACATAGTGGTGCTGGTTATTTATTGAGGGAGCTTATTTATTGAAGGAGGCGGAATGTGCGGATATTTGCTGAAACTTGGTGACAATCCACAACCTTCCACAACACGGACCCATTCTTGAATTCGGGTGATGGCGGTCAAAGCGGTGAATCGCAATTCAGCGTGTACGCGCAGCGAAGCCACCCCCATGCATTCATTCGAACGGGACGATCTCACATTAAGCCTCACATCTCCCTCAAGGCATATAGCGGCGGCACTGTCCAGCACACAGGGTTGCATGACCTATATCCTCCGGCTCATCGAGGCCTAAGCCTCAGCCTCACGCCTCATGCACATGCCCCATGCACATGGACGAATGATAAACGTATATATATATATATCTATATGGATACTCAACAGTATCAATCAATACCTTTGAATTGATCAACAGTCTTCGCATCGCCATTACACAACATCACCTCAGTATGGACTCAATTCACCCAACGAGACCAAACCCACTGACTGTTGACCCCTGCAGATGCAACTCAGCAACCCTTTTCGTCGGCTCTTTTCTTGTGTATCAATGTGTGTCAAGCTCCGCCTTGCACGCATGGTGGGCCACCCTGTGAGCGTTACCACTTCTTTTGTTGAATATCAACTGAAAAAAATCTATGGCTTTGCTAGGATGAGTATCTCGCTCTTTTGTGCGAACCAGGGGGGGTCGAATTCCGCCTTCATCCGATCCCCCTCGGTGAAGAGGACGGGGATGACTTCTATCCTTATTTTCCGCCTAGGATCGCCGACCTCAACTTTTTTCCCGCTCAGCCTTATGACAGATTTGAACGGCCCGCCGTCATCCATATCCACCGATACGGATTTCGAATGGGGGACTTCAACCGCGGCATAGAACGCCGTCTGCCCCCGTGCTTTGTGCCGAACATCCCCAAAGAAGACTTCCACTATGCGGTTATCGTGGCGCCTCAGTTAGGCATTCCCCAAGAACTAGAGAACCCCGGCGCCATACTGAGAACGACGTCTGGAGATCCCATTCGGGGCACCGTCGTGATTATCAAAACCAGAATCATTCCCCCGTTGTTCGGCCAAGATGTCAATTACGACGACCATTGCCATGTGGTCGATATGTCCGGCGAAAATATAGGATTCCTGGGGGATGTTCTCCATCAGTGAGCTTTATGGTGATTTTGTGTTATACGTGGAAACTCAGACTACTCTCGCATCAGGATCAGTACCCTCGGGATTGATTTCAGCCACGATTTTCGTGCTTGGTGTGAAGTTTTCAGCGATCCTGTATATCCCCTCGAGTCAGGTCATCGCGAAACCTCCGTCATCACCGCCCAGCTCGATGGTGACATGTCAGGTCATCGCGAAACCTCCGTCATTACCGCCCAGCTCGATGGTGACATCGATGATCAGTAGGAAGATTTGTGCCCATGTATATGTGCCCACATTCTCCGTCGTTAAGGCTTTCCATTAAAATATGTTATCGATTGGGATGTATGTATTTGCGCTGATGATCTTACATATATATGTGCTAGCTCACACATTGAAACTGAGTGAAAGCTGAGTGATGTATCGCGCAGCAGTCAAGGGTGCATGATTGTACTTAGTTCGCATCTCCATCCTGGAATGTATAAGGCGCTTTCTTTATTTGGGCAGTGAGTTACTGCCTAAATTTGGGCAGCGCGGGCCGAGCGGCAGGAGCCGTAGGACCTTCTTGTTTTAGGCACTAATCCATTACCCAAATCTGGGCTGAGCAATTTTATCAACATCTGTGCGTGGGATAACTTCAGGGCTCCACAACGTGCACAGCTCCTGATCCACACGCCCTCATTCTTACGACGATGATGGCGGTATCCTCTTCGTGCAACGTTGTCGAAGATGATACAGCACTACGCCCAACTATCGTCCAAGGAAGCTGATTGATGACCACGTCACCGTGAACTCAATTGTGCTCGCTCAAGAAACCCTGCAGCTGGCAGGCAGATATGACCCCCTTGGATGATATCAAGCACTCATCTTCGAGTCTACGGAGAGGCTTGAATTCATCTGTGCATTATCGCTGAGGTCTGGGCTACATAATATATGGAGGAATCGCCTGTGTGAGCATTGAGAAATCTGGTGGATAATACTGGGAAGAGTCTCTAATTGCGCGGGTGCGTGGATGTGTGAGTAGTTCCATTCCCTGTATGCCATACTTTTTGAAGCTGAATTTTTGCCCCTCAAGATTGTATATTCCTAGGTCTACAATGGAAATGTTCAATTCTCAGCTGTTTCGGAAGAGTGGAGAAGGTTTCTCGATACGTCGAGATGTTAAACCCCCTTCGACCATTGGGCCGACTAAGCCGGACGACGCCAACCCGTCGATTCTATTCATCTATCTTCGTAAATCGCCCATGATCATGCACGCTATCCCTGTACTCAGTGCCAAATAAGGCTGTCTTTGTTCATGACCAACCTTCACCATGCCTTCGCCCAGCATTCACTGGCATCGACGTCAATAATACCTCTACCACCCCTGAGCCCGCCATTGGCTCATCTACCCGCATCAAGGTTCTGGCCATGCAGCTTAAGTTTAATCACCCATCGTTCTGGAATAAGGACAAGATCGCCTCCCTCGACCCCGATTCCCTTGAGTTCTCTGGCCTCGCTGGGTTGCAACCACTGCATAAGGGATGTCAAGTAGACTTCTCTCCGTCGATTTCTCCCGAGCGCAAGCGCCTCATAACCCGCCTCTAGTTAGCATTGCTGAGGACGTTCACACCGAGACCAAACCTACCAATCACTCCACGCTCATGTCTATGCTGAAGCCCATCTTCCTCCGCGCTTCAAACGCGCTTTTGGACATACTCGGTTGAGTGGACCTGTGGATTTGTCGAACGACTTGGGAGGTCGCCCTATGAAGAAAAGCATCAAAGAGTTCGTGGCCGCATCGAATTGATTTCACATTCCAGTGGTGAATATAATGAAATTGAGCTCGCACGTCGACCTCCCATCATCGATCCAAATACTGTGATTCCTTCTGAACGGAGCCGGGATCCTGCTTCCAGCACGGCCGAAGCCCTGGTAGGAGGGGTCGCTAAGCTGGTCCGCACATAACGGATCAAAACCTTGTGCGCTGTTCTGGTCTGTTAGGAAGATGAAGCAATCAAGACGACGTGCTTGAAATCATTGTCGTTGAAAGCGGCGTGATGAACGGGACTGCGTATTGGGGAACCACCGCTGGGTGATGCAGCGGGTGCCCATCGGCGCAGCGGACAGGGAATAAGCGTCTTGCTTCAGTGAAACTGCTTGCTCGGCAACAATCGTCCTTGGGCAAATCGAGCGGGGCCCAAGCTGAAGCAAGTGGGCTAGCATAGCCAGTCCACTGGTAACGCGAGATGTTATCAACAGATGTTTGACCGGTTGCCCGCTCCAGTCGCGAGAAGCTCTGTGTTCCTCCTTCATGAGATCTCAGCTCGTAAAGCGAATGGACGCGATGTTGTTTTCACACCAGGACTCATCGGCGGCGCGCTCTGCTGAGGAAGTCAAGTGGGTCTGCGAATGCCTTTGGGTCCGTGATGGATTTTACCCACTTATGGTCAGCCTCGAGGGGGTACCGGTATACTTTTATTCAACCCCGATGTGTAGAAACGAAACGACCTTTGACGGCTGACGGCTGACGGAGCTGGTACGCCCTAAGATATAGTGCGCGAGGGATTGATGACGTCAACACTTGAACTTTCCACTATGCGACTTGCTAGAATATGCTGGATGCTTGACGCCAACCAGTTAGTTGGATTCCGGAAGGTATACACTTCCAAATTTGGATCCCCGTTTGGAAGGACGATGATCGCGTATATCTGCGATACCAGAAATGTGTCTAATCCGTTGGCAGTAACAGCGCGAATGCGAGCTGGCTCTCGTTCCTGGACGCACACTCTCCGAACCGTTTCATATCAAATACGTGCCCCACAAGTTGTACTGACAACGGGTGTGGTGGAGGGAAGGAATTCGAGACCAACTGGGGGTATGCATGTATTCGTGGGTGAGAGCAACACGGTCAAGGTCAAAACATGGCACGATCCCCACGTTCGGTGGGGTAAATGCGACGTAGATCGTAACGAAGCTATTGGTAAGACTCCCCGAAGATATGGAATGAATTCAGACTGACCTTTATGTTTTTTTTTCTAATTAGTCGCTTCGACGCAAATCTAAATTGTTCCTCTCCAAACCGAGCCCAACGTCGACGCAAACAGCTACAGACATGGGCGTGTACCCAATCCCCAGCTTATTCCATCGGTATGTCGGTTGGTTCTTGTGTCTTGACCTATCCCGCTCATGCTGGTTGGAATTTTGCAGATTGTTCGAAACGGCGAAGGAGGCGTTTAAGGGTCGCCTAGACGTGCATAAAGTCCATGGTAAGTCAATTATCAACCCTGCACAACAAAAGAGATGGAAGTAAACGAACCGTTTTCGATGTTCTCCTTAGCGGGCTCAACCTACCCCCTCGAACGACTCGCGAACGGCTGGATCGTTCGCCTCCAGCTTATAGGATCGTGATGATGTATTGATCAACATGCTTTGGTACCCTTCGTTGACGCTGCTTCTGGGAGTCGGGGTTCCTGGGGCAGGGTAGACATCCAAGATGACGCTTGGGATGGTTGGGATGGCGCAGAGGGAGTGGAAGCGAGTGTTTGTAAGGTAAGTTAGTTGTATGTGATTTACAGCGAAAGAACGTGGTGCTGATGTACAGTGGTTTGTTCTCTACACAGCCGGCCCAACGAACATGGGCGATCTGTGCGTAAAGGGAGGAACGAACCTGATCGAGCGTCATTCCCAGTCATCGCTCGAAAGACAGGGTAGCCTTCACACCGTGCAATGATCAGTATTTTTCGTCATATAACGCTAGACATACCCGGAGTATTCTGCCAGTAAGTTCAGCATCTTTCGGCGCGAAGTACTGAAACCAAAATTGCCTTTTAAGGAAAGTTTGGACCACATGTCATTGTAATCTTTGGGAAAACGTCACCAAAGTACAAAGCAAGTACACGGCGTATTTTCTTGGTATTTTTCAAGCACGTACCGTAGAAATACTGCACCCCGCATGCTGTGCTTTCGCAGCCGAAGAAACATTCACCACCCCTGGACGGCGTTGACGAAGAGTCTGGACGCGCCCTGATGATACTCATGCTATGATCACTGTTCGTGCAGATACACGTCCCCAAGCGAGCGTAACATCGTCTCAACAGAGTCAACCCTCTCGTCCTCCCATCAGGGTCCCCGACCCCAAGATCGGAATCTCCTGACTTACCTCTGGCTTCGACGTCTCGCAAGCACCCCCAGAGTCGCGTACCCCCCACAACCGTCGTATGGAGGATTCAACCCAGGGATGAGGAAGGAAGAGTGCTGTCGTTCCCCGAACCCAAAAAGCGCTCTTTCGACTGGCCATCTGGAGATCCTAACATCTTTTGCCATCAGTGTCGAAACAAAACAGGATGCAAGTGCGTCATGCTGAGGTAGGCATGTTCTTTACCCATTCCACGCGAAGCCCACCGTTTACCCCTCGTTCAAGATACGATGACCAAGTGTACGCGTTCGACGCATCGGAACCGAATAAACCTTGTCCTGCCTGTATGGACATCTGTAAATGTACCTCGTGTTGCTCTCGTCGGAAGGAGACTTACGTCGGTGCAAGAACGTTTTCCGTCCGCATCGCTGGGCAATCTGAGGTTTTCAGCTCGGCAGCGACAAGCCAACCCTCAGGCCGAACGTCGAAGAAGCCATATACCTCTGGCACGATAAGTACGGGCAAACGACCTACGGTGCCTTCCGAGAAAGTTCGGCCCAGACCAGTCGTCAAGGAGGTTTGGGAACCCCAATCCTTGCCTCTTGCCCCTTCCAACGGTTCGTTGACGTTCTGGGGGACGATCTACGGCGTGAGTGATCAGAAGGTTGCTACCTGCGTGGACAAACCTTGGTTGGTCGCTTGCCGATATACCGACACGTACGCACAGGTACTCGCGGGGCAGGCGCGTTCTTTTTCTTCCGCCGCTTCACAGTCACTTGCGGCGTCCAATCGTCGCTTTCCGAGTCATCCTCAATGACTGGGTCACGTCCAAGACCCCAAGAACGTTGAACCTTCCCGATGAAGATCTGTTGGTTGGACACTGGATCAGGAGAGGAGGAGGAGGATCGACGCGAAACCTCCGGCGTATCCGGGCGAGTAAACGTGGTGGGATGTAGGGGTTGAGCTACAAAGTTTCCTAAACCAGCAAGGCTAGAGCTTCCCTCGCCTACCCGTGCGGTATCTTATGGCTACAATGGATACAAGGAATTCATCCCCGCTTTCGTCGGTTCCTTCATCATATTCAAACCCCTCCGATCACGACGATTGGGTTACATGGAAGAAGAGTGGGCAGCCCGATAAGTCGGTTGGAGAAGCGGTTGCGATTATGGAGCTGAGTTTGGGCTTGGATGGCGATGGCGATGATGAACTATTTGGTGGATTGGATGAGGATGGAGTTGGCGATGAGGATGAGAGCAAAACGTCCAGTGGGTATAGAATCACCGCCATATCGTATCCTGATACAGAAAGCACTGGACAATTGTCGCCCGTCGAGTGATTTCGGGTACAGGTTCCTCCATGATGGTTTGCACTTCGTTCTCGTGAACTGTGGGAGGAAGGGTCTCAGGATCGTTACATAACCTTCGACCTTCGTCCTCGATTGGGTTGTCTTCTGCTGGAGGAAGAGGAGTGTCTGCATATGCGTATAGCGCTGGTGGGAGACCGTTATCTGCTGGGTTTACTGGACTGCGTCTCAACACGCTCTAGAACAGGATGGGTTCCCAAGGGACAAACGATTCCAAGGAATATTGTTGGCCGCCTTGAATGGAATCAACAACGCCGGGATCGATGAGAAAGAAGGATCAAGCAAAGGGCAACAGCAAGTTCTTCATTCAATCAAAACGGTCGGTTAGTACATAGTCAGTCGTACTCTACTACATGAAGTAGTGCTCCATCCATGAAGGCGAGATTAAGGACAAGGTTACCATCGACCCAGCCATCGCTAATGACAACACCGACATTATTGCACCGTACCCAAGATGTCTCCTAATTACTCGGAAAACCAAAATGTCGAGCGCCTATTATTCGATCCAACGTCCATCAGCACCACCAAAGCACACGCGACCATCACCACTCCGACCCGCCTTGTCAACTTGACCAAGTCTCTACATTGAAGCAACCAGTATGGCAGACCCCGCACCCGCACCCCAGTATGTTCCCACATCATATTTATTCCAAAATCAAGCCGACTGAGCCCAATTTTAGCGCGAACGAACCGAAGCTCTTATTATGCCACAACGACATCAATACTACACTTGCAGAATGCAGCATAGAGGCTTCCATGGACCTGTTGAAAGAGGAGTTGAAGGATTGTGGTATCATTCTTGTCCAGTACGTTGATGCCTCTTCTTTTCATTCTGTCCAGAGGCGTCGCCCCCTCCCCGGTTTTCATCCATATCTACTGTCACTGTTCTACTATCTCACGCGTAATCTCAGTTCCATGCACAATAATGACTTCGAGCTGCGTGCCTTTTACCAAACTACAAGCCTTGCGTATACGATCAAGGTCCACCTCGCCCGAAACGCTGCGCCTGTCGCAACCATCGTCAAAAAGTACGACCCTATGGAAGTTTACTCTGACGTCCTTGAGATGGGTCGTTACAAAGTCTTGTCGCCCTGAATGGGCAGCTGCGTTCCCAGTCAAATGCAGACATTGCCGCCCATCGAAGATAGTGTTGGATGTACAATTATCACAGTCGCTTGTCAGTGATTTCAAAATCTGGAGGGTTGTATCTAAACTCAGAATCACGTCGACGTCTCGCTGTCAACCCTTCAGACCGGCCAGAAGATGGTGTTCTTTCCGAGTTGCTGAGCTCAACGCTGTTGAGTCAAGGACGCCGATTTGTTGAGTTCATTGACGCTCCAATTCCGTACAATCGTGGCGCTTATTGCCTTGTCCCTCTTTATAACCTCTTCCACCATCACGATCACAGCCATTACGGCGCCAACACTGTAGACTCATAACTCTGCTATGGTTCATTTTTATCTCTGTATCTCAGGTCTTTGCGTTGGAGACCACATTTCCGGGCACGCGTCGCCCGTTTGGACCGTTTTCTGTTCTGCAACTCACGAAACGGGCCCGCTATCTACGCACCACTCAGTTCAAGACGCCCACCGTTATCAATCCAAGATGCCGTGCTGAACTGGACAATGGAATCCGGCATCATGGCATAGGTGTCGCAGCGCGAACCTGCTGGTGGAGAACCTTCATGGCAATTCGATGGACTCTGGTAAGTAAGATGTTGTCCATGCTATCCATGTGTACTTCGTGATCTGTGGTCTGCTGAGCCTGTGATGAGTCAGTGTCGAACGATATGGGTGCCCAGCTAATCTCACAACGACCACAATTCCAATCACAACCACTGTTGTGTCCACCACCATCATGTACGATGTCGTTCGGTTATCTTTCATGATATATATTGAGACTTTCGTTCTCTCTTTCCGGCGTTTTTGATGTCCTGGTAAGTCGAATTTTCATCAGTTTTATTAGATGATAAGCGTACGATGAACGCGGTAGATGAAGGGGTGGGGTATATTGAAACCGTTCATGACTTTCTCTAACCAATCTCGGCTCGACAACATTTCTGCTATAGACAAGTAGACGTAGGGTGTAAAGAACATGTATTGACTCCGCGGCGCTCTCGAGGCTTGGCATTAACCTTCCCCGCCTGTTGCGTTATGATGACAATATCTTGAATTATGCTTCATTTGATAACGACGGTCCTTCTTCTTGTGTTTCACTCCCTGAGGAACTCCGAATATCATCGGGTTTACTCCGGCCTCGTGGTATGTTAGCTAAGTTCAGAATACAGCGGCCAGCATGACACTGGCTAGAATAATAAAAGATAATTTGATTATTATCTTTGATATCTACGAACTTAGTAAGGTAGAAACTTTTTGGTTTTCTTCATCTTTATACCACGGTATCCCGCCCAGGGATATGGTCAAATGTTCGCTGTGGTGAAAGTTCTCAGGCCGCTCGGATAGCCCATGCCGAAGCCGCTTAAACCTATCATTTTGCAGGCTCCGAGAGGTCGTACCTTTGAGTGCACTCAATAGCTATCGGCCCCGTCCATTCCTTCTTCATTCTTATACCTGGGACGATGTTTCACTCGCCTCACCCTCGTTCTCCCAACCTATTACATTCTTCGAACACTCATGAACGACCATGAACCAATATCTTTATTGTCATATCTCCCTTGGTGGATAAGTCGATGGCTGGGTTATCGTGCACCTTTGTCCAAGGAACTCCCACTCCCCACCACCTCTGAACAAAAAAGTACTCGAACGTCCCGTTCGTATGCTCAACTCAAGCTCTGTTTTTGGTAACACTGTCTTTCGGCTTCTCATATACCGACCCTCTGGCTGACTTTCCTACCTATGGATCGATTTCAGGACATTCGTGACAACCTTCTGCGCCATGGCTGTCATCCAGGCCGTCTTCGCTTACACCGATTATTTCATATCAAAAGGAGTTCCTGCCATCTTTGCGAGCTTCGTAAGTCATTTTCAGTATATCCATCCGCAATCACGCATCGTCAACCCACACATCTTTCTCATCGTAGGGTTCGTCTGCCGTTCTCATATATGGGGCCATCGAATCACCATATGCACAGCCCAGAGCCCTCCTTGGAGGACAATTCATTGGTGCTCTGACCGGGATATGCTTCTTGAAGCTCATCCATCTTCTTCCAACCGAGCAACAGTTCCTACGTCTCGAATGGCTGGGAGGATCACTTTCATGTGCCGTCTCCATAGTCCTCATGCAGCTGACCGGGACTCTCCATCCACCTGGTGGCGCTACCGCTCTCCTTGCCACTGTAAACCCGGACGTTCGCGAGCTAGGGTGGTATTTTCTCCCAGTGATCTTACTGATGTCGACGCTTGCGCTGGCCGTTGCGTTGGTACTCAATAATATCCAGCGTCGGTATCCTACCTTTTGGTTTACGCCTGATACGGTAGAGGATGCGGCTGTGATTCCGCTGGCTAAAAGCGTCACCGACGCGTACACACCAAAAATACAGTCACACACGGGGCCTAAAACCGGCACTGAACAACTTCAAACCGCACGAGAGCCTGCTCGCTCTCCAGTGGCACCCCGCCCGCCTCCCCCAGTAGCGGTATAATTTAGATGCGCTAGATACATGCATCTCTATAGATTGAACGGGGTCTTATGTCCAAAAGAAAGAATGGGTATACAATGGGTATCGGTATCAATATCATGTAAATAGACGTCACGGTATCAAAATAAAGTTCGGAACGTTGGGTATTGACGGGTTAATACAGACCTGGTCCTAGCCAAACGATCACGGTTAGTATATCATCGCCAAAAGCGACGCGAGAAGCCTTACCAATGTTTCCTCTGGCTAGACCTGTCTTGCCGCTCGAGAAGCAACATCGATGAGCTAACCAGAGAGCCCGAGTAGCGTCGACTCCGTCAACGACACAGCCAACGCTGACGTCGCTTACTCGTCCGATCATTTCGACGTTTACCAGGGCCTTTGATAGGGTGCTAAACACACGACCAGCCGTTCCAGACGTGCTACAGAGCTCGCGGCCAACGATCGTAAGGATTGACATATCATGATAGACAGAGACCTGCAGGACAAGTCAGGACAAGGCGTAGTCAAGATGCCGTGAAGCACGGAATTCACCTTGCCATGGGTACGTAGCCCAGCCACGACCTTGTCGAAGATATTCTTCGGTAACCCTGCCTCGATAGCCACGCTGGCATGTCGCTCGCTTGTATTGATCATCGTAACGACGACACCGAATTTTGACAGGATCCCACAAACTCCAGATAAGAACGCTGGAGATGAGCGTCCCGCTCGGGGTGACTTGATGCTAAACATCAGAATCCCATCCTTAATTGTGATGGCGGTCGGAGGTAGGTCACCCAACGTAGTGGAACTTGGGGCGCTGATATCAAGCTCGGGAAATCGTAATGCGGGATCAATGACTGTCCCGTAGTTCTGGGGTTGAGTGAGACTTCGCATCCGGATGGATATGCCATGAGCAACGAGCTGAACCAGAAAATCAATCAGAACGCAAGTTCGCCATGGCGTCGTTAACAGTTTGGATAAGATACCTGGTCTAACATCGACTTGGGTAAAAGGGGATGTCCTTGCTTCGAGAGCTCCGCTGCTTCTGCTGGCGAGATGAAAGGCACTAAACGCGCGGACGGTACCTTTCCCGGGTCAGCTGTGTATAAACCCTTGAACTTGGTCCAAACTTGAAGCTCCTTCGCGTGGAGGGCGATTGAGAGGAACGAAGCTAGATGGTCTGGAGACAGAGGGCCGCTAACATCAAAGGAAGACCCTTTGAAGTACCAGTAAGACATTTATAAGGATGGAGAGGGAAGGACCATGGATGACTACACACCTGAAGTAACAAGGACCGTTGATTTGAACGGCTTTATTTGGGGGAGTAGAAGCGCAGATATGTCCTTCTGGTTGACTATGCTCAGCTCCTGACAGCAGGTAGCCGCTTGAAGGGCATCCTTGACAATTACTACATGTTCAGCTTCGATGCCCTGATGATTGGGGTCACAACGAGAAGGGACTAGAGACCGTGAAGTGCACGTACTTGGTCTAGCAACACAGCCGTCACAACCTTACTTGTCAAGCGCTGACTGAGTGTCTTCAGCAAGTACTTCAATGCGCTCGCCGTGGTTTGACTTTGAAACTAGCGCATTGAAAGGTAAACAAGGATGGGGTACGACAGGTGTGCAGGGCTAGCTACCTTTGAGGATGCAACAAGACGTCCTATGCTGTCACAATCGTCTTGAATCTGCCGCCCAACTTCCTCCAGGATAATTGCGTCGGATATTGATGATTTGGCTACGGAGGAAACCATCTCTTCGATGGCGGCAATTTCTTCATAAATGGTCGCATCGGGAGACAGCTTTAGAGGTCGACGACTTGTCGACTTCTTTCTGATACGGAGGGGCTGAATATCCAACTGCGGTGCATCTGAGGGAGGGGGCGGAAGTACAGGAGTAGGAGCGACTCTGGTAGCATTAGCACGCTGAACAGAAAGCGGGGGTATCCTGGAATCGCAAACGATGATCGTCCGCTGGTATCGCATATTACTGATATCGTCCCATGAAAATCATGATTGGCCGATAAAGAAGAGCAACATACCTAGCTATATCTTTGATGACCTTCACTAGACCACACTCCGAGTCCATTAGATCACCATCGACCTTGTGCACCACCCATTTGCAAGACATTCCACCGCCAGCCAATGATGAAGTCGAGGGGACGTCTCCAACCGACATGAATAGATCCTTGTTGGGGGGTAGAAAAGGAGCAGTGCCGACGCTGAAGCCTCGCCCAGACATTATACTTAACTCAGCCTCTAATAACGGAACCAAGCATAACTGTCTATTATCGGAGAATCAGTTATGACGCTTCACGCTATGGAGAGGTCTTGGACGCACATACGCGCGACACTGAACGGTTCGGTTGACGAGAAAGAAGAGTTCTCAGAGTGCCTAAGGGTTCATGCGATGTTGCGATGTTCGCGTCTTATCCGTTGAGAGATTGGCGAAGCCTGTGTGTCAAATTGAGGTGATGATTACTTGAAGAGAAGCATCGAAGAACCTTACCGAAGTCGCCTTGCAATAGGCCACTTTAACTACGCAGCGACGGCAAGGGCATCGAAGCCCCCTGAGCCCGATAGTTCTGGAGCGGCCATGAAGCAGAATTGGACAACAACATGATGTTAACTGTGTTAAGGTATATCATTCTCTGTGCTTCGAAAATGGATCATGGTTAGCGTACCTAAGTCACTTCTACGGGTAGGACAAATTACTCTTGTGAGTTGTCATCCGTCTTTCACTTGATTTAGGAACAGCCCTCTAACGTGGACTCCGGGGGATTGTACGTTTCCAACGCGTCTTGGTGACAATCTGAAGATTGATGGGGCGAAGTACAAGCGTGGAGAGAAACTTTATCTGTACGACTACTCTTAGCAGCGTTTTGTAGCGGCTTCGTGAGCGTTGTTACTTGATGCTAATGTGCAGAAAACGAAGGTGCATCTCGCGGTAGGCCGATCTGGAGGAAGAGAAAGAACTTGGTGGCGTCGTGGTGGCCTGTCACCCTGTCACGTGATGACAGTTCTGTCACGCATTGAGGAGGAACCCCTTTTCCCCCTACTAGACGCGCACGACTTACTCCAGGTTATGCCAGTACTAAGAGGTCTGAGAGGCGGCGAGTGGAGACGTGAGATGTCATTACATTAGACTGTGTGCCTTGAAAGGTCGTCCGACTGCAGTCTGATCTCTAAGTCGCCTGTACGTGTAAAGAGCCATCTCGGCGGCCAGATTTTCCCATAAGTATGGTACCCACTAATGTACTGGGTAGCAAGCGGATGTGGTACCATGGTCTACATGCACAAAGCGGCTGTAATGTATTTTACAGGATATGCGCGATCCGTACAGTGGAAGTTGACGAGCTAAAGATACAAGAAGTGGAGCAGGAGGAGGGCCTGAAGATACAAGTGGGATGCAGGTGAGAAAGCAGTTGAGAGCAAAGCCCGGAATGCGACGTGAGGTGAGGTACAATGGCGAAGGTTCATGGCAGAAAATCAAGTCGAATGCCTGGAAAGCAGGATGAAAACACAGAAGATATGCAAGACATTCGTGGGATAGCAGATGGTTGGAGAAGAAAGCTTGAGCCGAGGGGCTTATCAGGAAGCAGGCTCGGATATTAAGATCGGAAAGTGGTAATCGTTTTCAAGAGGACTTTGGATTATCAAGATGCCGTGCTCGAGTGACGCCTTGATTTCATTAGGCTGGTAAAGAAGTCAGCACCAAGGACCAAACGGAACAGAGATGAGAAGCGTACATCAACACCGCGTGATAGAGGTATCCTCTTGTAGATGGGTTGAGGAGTACGCTCTCGCAGTAGCCAGTCAACATCGTGGTGATCCTGCCGACCATTGTGCTCCCTCATCTGCGCCGTGTTCAACCCAGCGGGCGCGACGACGACAAGGTCTCCTTTATGGTAGGACACGGAAATGTCGGACGCTCGAAACCCGGGTAGTTCGATGGTTGTAAAAAGTAGATTGGCGTCGGAGACGCGGTATATTCGACTATAATGATGAGGACATCGTGGGCGTGAATCAAGTAATTCTGAAGGTACACCTACGTGATGGGACCTAGAACTTGTGCTGGGGGCTGAGGCTGCGTTGGACCTGGGCTTGAAGTTGCTGAAGGTACCATAGTTTCTGTAGATAGTTGTGGCCGTGTTCCTTGAGGATCGTCGGGCGGCGCATCATCATGATCTGCGAACGCCAAATGAGGCTGGGTACAAGCTTAAGATAATCATCGTACCATGATCATCTGGTAGGTTATTATCGTCGCCGTCAGCTTCGTCTTCTTCGTCCTTATCTTCATCAAGCTCGTCCACTTCACTTTCACCCTCATCTTCGACGTCGTCGTCCGAGACCACTCTGGTTGATGAGACACGGGAAAGACGCGAAAAACGCGCTTTTTTCGGTCGTGACGCATCTCTTGCATCGTGGGCAAGGTTCCTGAAAAATGAGTAGTTGTAGATTCTCTGTGACGAACATCAGTAAGTCCACAACACCAAGCCTCGAAACGGCTAACCTGTTTCGCTGCTTTATCCAGTGGCCAGTGCTTCTCTTCCCATGCACAAAATATTCTCCTCCATACTGCTTGCCGTTCCTTTGTCCAGGGACGCGTAGCTTCCATGTCGTCGTGGAAAGTCTTCAAAAGCTTATGCTGGGCGGTCGTCGCCCAGTAAGGACGTTTTGTGCTGATCTAACAATCAATTCGGTAAGTGTCGCAGCATAAGAAAGCGAGATGCTCACATACGCGATCCAAAGCCATAGAAAGGGAGTCAAACGTGCTGGAGTGACGGAGGGAAGAAGAAAGAGGGCTCACGCAAACGCACGGACCCACAACTTAAGCGCCGTTAAACGCCGTCTCTACCACCCTACCACCAACTTCAATTTGGCTCAACGACTCAGGTTGGACGGCCTCCCAGCAAACTCTATTACTGATGCTCATTATTTCTAGGTGCACATGTCTCCGTCATACATAGCTTTCAGCGCCGTCGAAATGCTGATGCAGATGGGGCATGCCTCCTTGCCCAAAGGCATGGATTCAAATGGTCCATCCTCCCACCGTCGCTGTAGCCTTGAGCAAACCTCGCGCGACCCCCTTTATTGGATATATCTTGATGCTGGTCAGAGCACGAAGCCACGCAAAGGCCATGTCGAAGCCATCTTCGAAAGTGGCTTGCCTCGAGGAGCCTCATATAAAGGTCCCCTTCCCGCGTAAGTTCAGAGAATTCTTTCTCATCCTCTCGTTCTTAAATTTCTCTCAAAGTCACCTGCTCTTTGCGAAGCTCGAGAACGTGAAATCTCTGCCCGGACTCTGATATCCTTCGTGACCGCCAGACCGATTACTACACCATCACAAATGAAGCCTCCCCCGCAGAACCCCGAAGCCAGCCTCTCGCCAACAAAGGCATCATCCTCTGGACGAGCTCAACGTACCTCGCGCACTGCCAAGGAGAAAAGAAAGTCTACTGCTCCGTATGCTTTACCTACCGGTCCTGCTGGCTCTCGGACGAAAGACACGCTCACAGTTCCATCTGGGACGCCTGTCAAATCGCCTACGCGAAAAGCAAAAAGACCTCGCGTGGCCACAGGATCTAAGAAAGCGAAGTCCTCTCGAAAACCTTCTGGTCGTGCAACGAAAGCGGGTTTGTCTGCGTCTGCTTCTACGCTTGGTTCTGGTTCTGGTTTTCCTCCCGTGGTTCAGTCCCCCAAGGCACCCGTCTCCGCAGCAGAGAAAGAAAATCAAGGTCAAGCAAATATCTCTACTGTATCCAAGCCTCCCAGCAACCTCGGCCTCAAACCTTTGTCCTCCAAGTCTCCCTTGAGTGCGATCTCTACCCCTCCCTCCAAAGATCTGGCTGTGGCAGACGCGACAGCGTCGTCTTCCCTCCCAATTCCCGCTACTACTTCAAAAGCTCAAGCGGCCCCTCGTAAACGAGCAGCCCGTCGTTCTTCTCGTGGTACAAAGGCCAAAAAGACTGCTCAAAAGACCTCCGAGGACGTTCAAGTTCAAGCACCCGTGCCTAGGAATACTGGAAAGAAGCTCGGCGTTCGCGAGAGGCTTTTGAAGTGCGGGAGAGATGCACAGAAACAGCTCAAGGCCCTGGAGTTTAATCCCCGAAGGAAGAGGAACTGATACTGATTCTATTCAACCGCTGTATGTGTATATGTCCTATGTGCTTGGATAGTTAGTTATGTACATGGTTATCTGTAACGCTCAAGTTTGTGCCCATCCCCCAACATTGATGATTTTATGCTACCGAGCTCATAATACCTTCCCGAACTCAATCTCTTCTGAGTAGGGGATGCAGCCTTCAGCAACGGGCGCTAAAGTAAGATACGCATCTTGCCCCAACATTCACCTTCAACGCGGCCTGTGTCCCACATCAGACTCATAACTGCGCTCTCCGCGTGTATCTGCTCCAAATTTTAGATAACAACATATCTTCATATCCTGATTTCCGTCCTGTAAGGAAATCGAAAAATTACCAGGCTTTCAGTTCGCTCAGCAGTGACAGCCTCAGGTCCTGCTCGATAATCTCCCGAGGCACATTGAGCCGATGTAGACAGGAGTCTCTGGAAGTTGGTGCGGTTTCTTGTGTACGCCCAGGCACTTTTCTCGAACTCACGGATGGTACGCTCGTCCTCCATCCAGCTCATTGACATGTTCAATGGATGCTAAAATGCTACGAAGTGGCTCTCCTTCACAGCTTGTTTACAGCTGCGTCCCCATCCGCGCCCAGAAAATCGGACTAACCGCTAACTATCTCTTTAGTGGTGAACTAGTGGCTGTTAATGGCGTTGGCAATTAGGGCTTTTACCTTTTGGTCTGAATCATAAAACGGTTGCAGACTCAAGAAACTCTTGGAAGCGATTAGTGGGTTCCCAATGGTCGCTCTTACCGTGCCTCGCGTTGTCGGGGTTCTCTTCGCCGTATGCCAATACGCGGTTGCTCTCAACGATTGGAGTCAACCGTGTTTCGATGGAGAGTGTGCGTACGATCTACCAGCCGCGTCTGGTGTTTCTGGTGTTTCTGGTATCTTGAAGCTCGTGTGTCGCTCTTTTTCACCTCTGTATCTCGCCTCTTTCTCAACTACTACCTAGTTCGGGGAGCCGAAAGGCCTCACTGATATCACCCCCGCCGCAGGTTGGGTGATTTTGGACTGCGATCCAAACGTACTCAACCAGGACATTCGGCTCGTCTGCGAGACCGATCATGATGAATCTGGATGTCAACACATCTTTGATTACCATGGTGCTCACAACAAGATTGTTCGTCTACCTGAAAACGTATGTCCTTCCTCGCTCCCGCTGTTTGCTTTTCATCGGATTTTGACTTGTACTTGGTTTAGTGTGGGCATGGACCCTTCGCTCGTCTCGTCAATATGCGCGTTGCCGATGACCAAAGCCTCCCGTTGCATGCTCAAGGAAGGATCAGCCGACGCGATGGATCGCAACCTCAAGTTCATGTCCTCAGTATTGACCAACACCTGGCCAAAATCGACCATAGCCTGTCGGTCTCTCTTCGTATTTTTCTTGTATTTTCCTTTTCTGATGCGATCCTCCCATTCGTTCAGTGCTGGAGACGCTAAATTCGCATTCGTTGGCGTACGCATTCTATCATGTCCCCTGCTTTCCACTCTATAACCTGACACATCTTTTCCATAGGTGAATCACCCCGGAATCGATCTCAATGAAGCCTTTGCGGACGGCATCTTTGACGATATCGGAAAATGGTTCTCCAATGTCGCACATTCTGTTGCGCACGCAGTCTCTTCCGCTCTTAAATGGGTTACCGACAAAATCCAGGACTTGGGAGAGCTTATCAAAGGTCTGCCCCCTCGCGCCTGATACCTCTCAGAAAACTCCGTATTAACTGAGCATCCCATATATTGAACGCAGATAAAACCAAGGTTGACATCGAACCGACAGTTACCTCCCCGAACATCAGTCTCACGGCAGACATCGATGTTGCTTTGCCCCTTCATGGGATCCAGGACAACGGGTGCCATGAGCCCCCTTTGTCCTCCGTGGTCGTGCATAGCAAGGGATGGCTGCAATTGAAGGCCGGGATCATTGTTATCGGCCACATATTACCTCTACCTGCTGTTACCAAGTTCGCCGCCTTTGGAGGTATTGACGGGGATCTTGATGCCAAAGTGCACATTGATCTCAACATGAAGGTATATTTGCCGTCTTCTACAGTTATTTGCAGCTTATGTCGATGACGTGGTTCAGATGCCCATCCAGTTCCACAAGAACATCTTGACGGCACCTGTCATTGGATTTACTATCCCTGGGTGAGTCGCTCTTTGTCATCTTCTCCTCGGAGAAATCTTGTTGATCTCGCTGTCGTCTCCCAGTCTTGTCAACATCGGGTTAAACTTCATCCTCGATGGGATGGCCAGCGGAGTGCTTGAGCTCGACGTGAAAGCTGATGCCCACCTTAAGTACAAATTTGACCAAGTCGTGTTGTGGTACCCCGCAGAAGATTCGAAGGGCAAAAGCTCTGAAAAGGGAATTACAAACGATAACTCCGGTGTGTTTGCTCTGTTTCCCCGTCTCAGACCTGGGAGTATGCTGACGTCTTGGCATCTGGATAGATATCAACTTCAAGATGAAAGCCCGTGTTGAGGCCGAGGCTGTTGTTCGCGCTACGATTTCCCCGTCTCTGCATGTAGGCGTCGACATCCTTGGAGGAGCTGTTGGTACTGGAGTCTACGTCGCTGCTGATGCTTTCGTCGAAGCCACTATGGCTGCTTCCCTCAAGGCTAAAGGAGGAGTATCCCTCTACGGCAAGAAACCCAAGTTCAATAAACGCGTCATCGTACCTTTGCTCGAGCGCGCTGATGCTACCAACACAAACACCCCCCAGGTGCAAGATCGTTCTTATGTCCCTCCGTACGGTCTTTTTGCGCGCAAGACTCTTGAAGACAGAGCGATCAAGGTTGGGTTTACGGGATGTCTTTGGATTGACTTGGGTGTTAAGCTGAGGGCGGGTGGGTACGGTAACTTACTCAACATGCATGGTCAGCTTGAGTATACAATTTGGGAAAGTCCTAAGTGGGAGGTTTTCGCGGTGAGTACTTGTCTTCTTTTCCGATGGATGTATCAAGTGACTCATTGGCTGCCTGTATAGAAATGCTGGTCCGCTGGGACGTTACAGACGACCGTATCCAAGAAACCGTCTTGGGACTTCGAAATGCAACCAATGTCTTCGAGGCACATGGCGTGCGATGCCATGGTTGACTCGGAGATTACGGACAATATTCCGAATCATAAGTGAGTATCCACGATATAAAATACTTCCGGGCTCCATCTAAGCTTTCTATTTTAGGTGGAAGTAATCCATTCACTGTACTCTCGTGTATAACATCGTCCCATTGTATCAATAGTGTCGTGGCTATAAATACCCCTCGGAACCAAAAAGACTCGGACCGAACTTGCGTCAAGTCCGTTATCGCCGCCGATCGTGATCTGTGGCTGTACCCGAGGAATGGGACGCCAGCCCGATCCTTTTCAAGTTGTTCGCCCCACAACAAACATAGCGCACACGGTGAGCCAGACAACGCCCCACGTATACCACACACCAGAAGCATGGAATTAGATCTGCGCCTCAATGCTTATGTGGTCTGCGTTTGTTTTTAGGAATGTAACCCTGAAATGAAGCATGGACCACAAGTGACTTGCGCCGTTGACTGGTGCCGTCTTTGGGCCACCTTGGACAATGGATCGAACCGTACCATTTAGCACTCCGATGCTCCGGCTGCGACTGTAAGTGTACATGTATAAAACCTGGAGCGCTTGACTTCTTTCCCCTCAACACCGTCGTCCTCGCCAGAACTTCGATATCTTCATCCAGCTAGACCAACGATGTCGATTATGAATACCTCACAGAACTCAAAAAAGATCAACGCAGCTACTTTGCGAGCTCCTACAACTGCACAAACCACCCGCAAGGAGCGCCTCAGCACGGCGCCGTACAGTCGCCCTTCTCGCCCTTCGAACAAACAAGACAAACAAGTGGTCTCAGTCGCATCTAAAGCTATCGCGGGCTCAGAGGACGAAGCTGCGGAAGCTATTCATTCATCCTTTGGAACGATTGGACCGGTCTTCCCATCGCCAGCTACATCGACGCCCCCTCGTAACCAGGCCACTTCGGCCCCATCAGCTGAAGAACTCTTCAACATTCCCTCCCCTCAGGTCGAGCGAGTGGCGCGACCTGCGCCGAAAGTCCCGGCTAGTACTCGAGTGACTGTCACCCTCGTAAAGAAGGTTGTACCCAAGGTCGCGCCTCAATCGAAAGCGAAGAAAACTACGGAGAAAAACAGTTCAGCGATAATGAACGGGTCGATGAAGAAGGGTAAAGGGGAGCCCGGTGGAAGGGCCGGCGTCATCAAGACGATGGGGAAAATGAATCGATCTCGTGCGGGACAGGCTCCACCACTGAAGCTGAGGAAGTAATCACTCAACCCTTGGCCATCATTTAAACGTCTAGAATACGTACTTGTGTAACTTGGGACTTAGTATTGATTTTTATGTGTGGAACAATCTTCCCAGTATGTCCTCATGCCTGATGACAGTCTGCTAAACGGTCATATGGGGGAAATGATGAGGAGTCATAGTCGCGAGTAGTGAAGGAGACTAGAACATGATACATAAGTATAATATTATGACGAATTGTATGTGCTACTAAGAGCTGAGCGCTGATCTCGGTCCAAAGAGGCCAGGTTGTTTCCTCACTGGTATTGTGGAAGTGGGCTGAACGGGGGGCGGAGGTGGGACGAGCTTCGGATCGGCTACAAGAGGTAGATGGATGAGCTGTTTGTAGATTGAAGTTGGACTATAAAAACGTACGTTGCCAAGTGGTCCAAGATTGACGTCGAGGGTCGATTGAGCGCATCACGGGAGGCGCAGGTGGAGGTGGAGCTGTTGCTGGAGGAGCCCAGCCAGTATTATCCGCCCAACCAGTATCATCTCCCCAACCAGTGCCACCTCCCCAACCAGTGCCATCACCCCAACCAGTATCATCACCCCAGCGCGGACCATCATCGGATTCCCAGTCCCAACCACGAGCATCAGATGAAGTTGGTGAAACAAGAACACCAGCTCCGTGACTACCGCGATTGGTTTGGGTTGCTACAGGCGGAGCTGCGAGCAACTCAGCCTGTCGCTCAATTCGCAACGAGTGGGACAAGAAGTCATCAACGGGCATTTGAGGGTCTAAACCCTCTGGTAGAAGGTGGTCATCAACCGCTCGACCCTTTCCCTTATCTAATCGAGGCCCTTTGGCTGGAGCTTCAAAGTCTATCTGATCAATTCCGTTTGGTTGGGGTGACTGGGGTTCATCTACGTCTGCGAACGGTCCAGTGTTAGGTATCGTTGGAAAGATGAAGGAGATGCTGGGAGGAGGGAGACGAGTAAATGGGGTCCGTCTCTGGTCTTGATCGGACTTGTCGTCTGGATGAACAGATCGAATATTCATTTGTCCGTTCGTTGGTGGAAGCGGTGATTTCACATCGGCAGCGGGCGTGGCACTGAAACTATCGAGTGCTGAGTGGTAAGAACTTGTGGTCGAAGAGCGACGAGAAACTGAGGGTTCATCAAGCATTAGCATTGTATCAATTGATTCGACGTTAACATGATCGTCTTTATCTTTATTCGTGAACAATGCTTCAGATTGTGGAACACTGAGGGACTTGGGTTGCTCATCGGGTAGGTTATTCGAGGGCAAAGCATGGGGTATGGGAGGTGGGGGTATTGACAGGTGTGGATGTGATTTATGTCGAGGAAATTCCACTTGTGGGAGTTTACGGGGTGGGGGATGATACGAATGCCGAGATGTGTGCTCGTGAGCTGGAATTTTCTCCGTCCGAGCGACTCGATCAGGAACATCGACGACCTTCTTCTCGCCCTTGGAAAGCAAGCCCGAAAGATTACCCACATCGACGTTCCATAGAAAAAGGCCACCTTCCCATCCTCCAGATACCAACCCCTTCCCATCATGCGAGAAAGTAACAGAGACCACGAATTCATTGGTCTGCAAGTCCCATACGTTCTGCCAGGTCTTGCAATTCCAGACACGTATCCTTTCGTCATAGCTTCCCGTTGCCTGGGCCTGACCGTCAGGACGATACGCAAGGCAGCAGACAGGACTGTCGTGAGCTTTGAAGGTGTGAAGGATTTCTCCCCGGTTGGCGCTCCACACTCGGACAACTCCCCAAGCAACAGCAGCCGCAATTGAGTCGCTAGAGGGACTCCATGCGAGCGCGGTCGATCTCGTCGGACTTTCCAAGGCAAAAAGACCGTGGACACCGACTCTCTCGAGGTCAACAACGAGGACGCTCACAGGACCTGGTAGGCCTCTGATGAACGCTAACCTGGAGCTACTGGGGGAGAAGCTAAGATGGCAGATTCGGTCGTTGTTGACCTTATGCCTTCGCAAGAACTCCCAGCGAGTCCCTACCATCTTCCAGAAATTAAGGTAACCATCCTCGTGCCCTGAAACGAGGAATCGATGATCATGTGTAAAACACAAAGAAAGGATGGTGTGGTCCTCAGGATGGATCGTTTGATGGACGCCAGGCTTGTCATTGGTACAGAGGATATTTACGTTGCTTTTATGAGCGACGGCGACGTGCACTCCATCGGGAGATATAGCGGAAATTTCACCGGGAAGTACTGTTAAACGTCTGGGAGTTTGATGGGGACCATCCCAGACCCCGATATGGGCAGCTGAGTTATGCTGTCCAATCATGAAAATTTGATCTGCAACCTTGATAGAAAATGCAAGAGACTGGATGTAGCGACGGAAAGATTGAGCACCAATTTGCGCTTGAAATGGCATCATGAATATGTCAACAACGGATGCTCTACGGGCCAAAAATGTGGACGTACCATACTTGCGCACGACTTCTCTGCCATCCGCCACGTCGGAAATAACCTTTACCATGTCGAGGATGGGGAATTTAGGGTCCTTCACGAATACATCTCTGAAGCGGGAGAGACATTGGAGCAATGTCGCTAGCAATGGTTGGGAGCTTGATGGCTCCAGCGTCGCCGGTTCCTGTAGGCGTAGCTGTCGTTCCACCCGACAGGCACGCAAAATGATTTCACCAGCGTTTGGAACTTGCTCAATGAGATCTCCTCCTGGTAGAAGGTCATTGTTATATCAAATATACGTGCGGAATGTTAAGATGTTACTCACCATCCTCCACTTCTAAATAAGAGCGTAGGGTAATTATACTTTGCATAAATGTAAGATACTGCGTCGAGGTTGAGCCATAGAGGGTGCGGGTACTGGATGGGAACTGCATGGCGCGAGAGGCATCTTGGATCGACCAGAATATTTGCTTCAAGTCCTCAAAAACGTCCGTGACAATCCTGTCACTCTTCTCGAAGTCGGCACCAAAGATGTCGGCCCATTTCGCACTGAGGTCTTTGGGAGGAGAAGCGATAGGTACATACGGAGCTTCAGGCGGGGCGTTCTTGAAACGCTTCAGGACCGAATGGTGGATCAATTGACCAGGTTGAACCTTTCGGCCCGCTCCAAGGTGAGGTCTGAACATGATTTACATGAGATGCTCGCTAATGAGACGACTGATAACTGCTTACTTCCAGGTTATGCTATCTTTGCCTTTATATGAGAGCGACTTCAAAGGCAGAACCTCGAGCGCTTTCCATATTCCTTTCAAGGACGGGGTGAGATCCAACGGAGCCCAGTGAGTGATCGCGGGTTTCATGCGCAGGCCGCAATTGAAGGCCTCATGATACATCCACCGTAACGCGGGCCCAAAGTTAGTCAGATTTTGGTTGAGAGTGCTCCCCCCTCCACTATCACCAATTTGAGCCAACGCGTGAGCAACAGAGTGTGAGAGAACTCACATGTCGGAATGCGTGCCTGCAAACCACACTTCCTTGACATCGCCCTTATCCCCGGGCTGTGGACCGAGACCGCCGTTGACATATTCTGGTTGGAACTTAACACGACGCTCGTCCAAAGCTAGCGCATGGCGAAAGGAGCAGACGTGACCCATTCCTGAAACCGTCTCAGGTAACGTCTTTCCTCGGAAGACTCCAACTGATGAGACTGTATCCCTGTGCACCACCTTCATGAGGATTTATAGTAGCAGACGCTGGGGACAAGCGGGCTCACCACGCGCCGACAAAATGAACTTTAACATTATCATGACAGAGGGTCCTCTTGAATTGCTGGCAGAGGATTTCTTCGTCATCCAGGGTTCGCGACTTCTTGGCCCCTTGCGAGGTGCTCGGGCCTGAGGGTTTCGGAGGATCTCGTTTTGCTTGCGAAGTCATTGAGGAATATAGCTCGTACGCACTATCGAACGGTCAGGTCAATCAACGGACTAGCAGGGAGTACGTACAAAGCGACTTGGTTTTTGCTACTCTTGTGCACAAGTCCGACCTGGCCAAAATGACGGATTGAGCGTCGGGTCGGCGATGTCAGCCGCGCGACATACCTTCTCAATCATACCTGCAATCACACGGGCTTGGTACGCGCCTCTTGAGAAACCTAGACCGACTGTTAGCACTTGTTGTGGTGATAGATAGGTGGGGCACACCGAATAGAAAGATACGATCGCCAGGGATGTAGTTTTCTGACAGCCACTCGTATGCTGCGTGAACGATAGATTCGAAATTCCTGAGAAACATTTGAGGACGATGTAGGCGGCGTCAGGAGCAGGGACGTACCACGCAACTGCCATATCGATGGTGTGATCGGCGACTTGCTTCACATAGCTCCACGAACGGAAGGAGGGCTTCGCGTAGGTCCCGATACCGCTGTTGTAAAAGACGAGCTGTTGTTCATCTCTGATGAGGCGACTGTAGATCTCAACGACATAGCTACTCTGAAGGAATATGATCAGTTCTACGAGGATTTGTGGTAGTAAAATGGATGAACATACCTTCGCACTGAACTGATTCGCAGTTCCATCGATACATACGACCAGATTCCGCCCGGGTCCCGTATGAACACAGCGCACGACATGGATGCCTTCGTGAGGTCTGCCGGTGCTACGAAGGACAATCTGAAACGCCTGTCCGTGAATCGAGCTGGGGGAGGACAGTACGCTTGCAGAATCTGGGACGGCGATTGGAGGCGACGCGGCGGACATCACCGATCCACAGAGACTGGAAGATGGGGAAGCATAGAGGGTGGCAGACTCGGGCGTCTCTCAAGTGATGTATAAGTATATACCCTTGATCGTCGCAGAACACGCTAGAAGCAATTTTCTGCGCTTTTGTGGCTGGATTACGAGAACTCCGGCGAAACGGGGTCATCTTGACAGGAAAAACGTTGCAATCAAGGCCCATTCTATGGGAATAAAGACAAAGCCAATGAGAACACTTGGATCACGATGAGTCGGGAAAGATTTACCGCATGCTTTGACGCTGTGAGTTCCACGAGACAAATTGCCCCGTTTTAGCTTATGGGCGAGTCTCTCCCAATTTGGCGAACGAAAGATTATTCGTGAATTATATCCAAGGTTCGTTGTAAATGGAGATGCGCCAGGTTCTCAACAAGTTTCCAAGTTGAAGGTTTCGGTTGAGTTTTGGAGGTCCATGTGGGCGCTCTCACGGTCCGGAGCATCCACGCGAATAGGAGATACTTACAGGAGCCTCCTCACTAGATCTGCACTCGGCCCTCAGCATTGGAGCCCGCCTTGTAAGAGACTGTTCATTATTCTGTACGAAATACATTCCTCAAGGGTGGACTTTATCCAGACATCGAAGTTATCTACCGGCTCCTGCGGCCATGCGACCGCGCTCGCTTGCTTTCCAGATCCAACCTCCGCATCGACTTCTTCATCCTTTCCTGGATCTTCTCTTTTGATTCAGACCTTCCTGATACATCCCTGTACGACGAGCTACTAGGCAATTTGTCATCAGTATCTTTTTTAACCCGCTTTCTCGGTTTGAGCACAATTTTAGTCGTCACTCGGAGTCTTGGGGTTATCGTAGTGGTCGAAGTGGATGCCACTTGGTTAGAGGTTGATGAAGGTGAAGGAGTCTCTGACAATGGTAGGAATTTGACGCGAGACTCTTTGAATGTCGAAGTACGACGTCGTCTTTCGTCTCCTTGGGGTGATGTGGAGGAAGGTGAAGAGACCCCGGAGGTGGTTCGACTGGATGTAGGGCTGGGATGTCGCGCATAAGGACTGGCCTGAGGTTTTCTCTCGTGCTTCGTGCGAGAAGGGAGACTGGATTTCGTAGGCGATGATACGTCTTGGGCTTTGAGCCGATGATGTTGAGAAGAGGGCGTAAAAGGGGTGTCGTTTACTTTCATAGAGTTCATTGAAAAAAGGATGAGATCGACAGAAAATAAATGAGAGATGTAGATTGGGCTAGGGTGGTGGTACGAGTAGATAAGAAGAATTTTAGTCCGTCGAACCGTTTAAATAGAGAGTGAGCCACTGAGAGGACGCGCTTTGTGCTTTCATGTCGAAGAACGTGATTTCACGCTCAAAATGGTCGTCGTTGTGCCACTGTGATACGAGAGGGGGAAGTTCATGAAAGGACGTCGGAAAAGCAAGATGACTCGACTAAGGAAGCTGTTGGGTGGCAACGATGATTTTAGAACAGATTCGAGGTGGATGAGAGCAAGATGAGAGCAGTCCCATGTGTGGGGGCCGTCAGCGGAGGAGGTAGCGTATGAACGACGTCGTCGATATTGTACGGAGTTCTTTCTGAGGACATCTTACGTGTCAAGACGAGTTTCAACGGGTCGTTCGTCTTTGACCAGCTTGCTACCCCTGGGGATTGCGTTGCTGGAATGGGTCACAGGGAAGATCGCCATCTTAACTTCGTAATTAGCGGTGAAAGCGATGGCGGGTTTCTTAATTTCTTTCTTCTCTGTCGCTGGAGGCTGTTGCTGCAATTGTTGAGTTTTGTCCTGTGTGGTCGAGGAAGAGGTTGTACTTGAACTTGAACTTGAAGACCCCTGCTCGTTAATAGCAGCTTCCTTAACCGCTGCGAACGCGATTTCAGGCATCTTGATGGTATTCTTGCTCCTCTTACTTTCGGGCTTCCTCTCCGTTGCCGATCGTTTTGCCATGCCAGGTGATGTGGTATCATATGAGGATTCGTCTGAAGACTCCCGAGTTCGCTTCTTGGAAGCGGCTGCAACGAAAGCAATATCTGGTTTCTTTGTCGTCTTCTGTGGCGTTGGAGCGTGTTCAGCCTTAGCAGGAGTTTGAGAACCATATCGGATTAGTCTCTTGAGGGGACGAAGAGGACTACTAACATCGTTGAAGATATTTGAAGACGATGCGACGGGCGAAGCTTGTACCGTGCTTGGTTGGGGCCGCTGCGAATTTCTTTCGCATCGAGACCGATACGCAGTCCGCACAAGGTCCCTTGCTCTGATAAACCGACGAGAAACGGGCATCTTTGATTCCGAAAGAGCACCAATCCATACGTCATCAAACCTAGTAGGGTCGTATTCGGATGGCAAAAGGCGAGCGTGAGAGGCAGGTTCAGAGATACTTCTGGGAGTGGCGTTGGTGGCTTCACGGTGGCTCGAAGAGGAACAGCGATCTGGTGATGCTTCCCCATCCTGTGAAATGCTTCTGGGGGTCATTTCCAGTTGAGAAAGAAGCTCGCGCTGTTTAGGAGCTTTGGAACGTCGCCAGCCTCTTTGTTCTTCAGTGGCACATTTCTGTTTTCTTGAAGACGCCGAGTAGATATGGTCAAAATGGCGAGGATGGAAGTAGAAATGAAATCCCATATGGCCACCGAGGAAGCGTTCGAACTACGTCGCAAGCGGTCTAAGCACGCCCGTCACAAGAATCAGTCAGGGGCTAACAGGAGCAGTCCTAACCTGTGAGTTTCGAGCACTAGCGACTCGGAAGTGAGCGGGCTGCAAGAGGAGAGTCGCGTTTCTCAGAGGGTAAGTACAGTGTGGGTCAAGTGAGCCCAAAGTGAGCCTGAAACTATCCGGAATACGGAAGGGCTTTCGAGACTTTCGTCCCGCGTATGATCGATGACGCCAATGATGAATAGATCCCACGTGCCCACAGGGGTTCGGTCGTCCACTTGAAAACTTGCAGCTTGCTGTCGTTGTCGACAACCAGCACCACCTAAAGAACCGATCGGCGCGGTATGAACTTTACGCTAACTCTGGAGCGGCCTCAAGGCCTCAAGCTCAAGCTCAAGACTCTCCTTCCTACGAAGCACAGGACCGAATAAGTACGACCGTTTGAGACAGACCTCACGCACTCCGAAGTCTCGAAGTCAATCGGCAGGCGACCGTGTGCACCACTGCTCATCTGACGCAACTTCTAAGCTAACTTAGTTCGACACTTGCTCCCAGCATTAAACAAAGAACCTGCTTTGCCTGCTTAAAATACGGCCTACCAAGCTCAACAGACCCCACCCTTCAACCACCCTCTTAACGTCTTCTCTCTCTCAAACGACAGCTCAAACATAATGACAGACACACAGAAGAAAGCCACCGCTTCCATTCGTGATGAGGAGCCTCGTCAGGTCACTGATAACGGGGGCTACCTCAATAAACTTACGCCACCTGCTGGGACGATGTATTGGAGACAGTTGGTCGATTCCTCGATCTTTACGTCTTGAATTACTGGCTCATACGAAGCCCCACACAGCCAAACGTTCACTCCGATGGTTGAGAGGAAACTTATTGAGCATGCAGTTATCAGTGATAGATGGTATGAAACCTTGACTTGGCGGATCGATGCCTATGCCTACGTCGTCGACGCAAAACCAGACTCCGACTTTTCAAAGAACGGAGGATCTGTATACCTTGTAATAGTCAACGGTGGCTCGGCGTCTACTGGTGCAACGGTTGGCCCCAACATCGTCTACCGCTACACCATTTCCCTTCGCGATTCTACCGGCTCTGCGCCAGCTATCAAGCAACTCCCCCCATCCAACTCGGGTGTGACCGACGGTGATAACGAGAACTGTAAGCCACTGACTGACTCCGATGTTACTCCCATATACCGAATGCTGAAAATTTCCCTGCCTACTTTCTTTCCTAATACACAGATCCTATCTCCTTTGCTCAAGACCTCCAGATGTTCAGGAACAGCGGGAATGATGCGTTCACGTTTACCGCACAGTACGAAGATAGTGTCAATGTCAAGAAAGGTCAGCAGTTTGGTGCGGTTAACGGAGCTGCTTCCGTTCAGTGGGGAATCCAATTCAATGACTATGTGCGTTTCAAGTTCCCTACGGGTCCTTCGCCGTTCCCTGGACTCTAATTCCTATTTGTATGTCATCTTCTGGATAGACCGACTACACTAGTCCCTTCCCCTTTACATCCGTGTCTGTGTTTCAGATGCCAAGCATGAAGGAAGCAACTTTCGGTCGGTTATCTATATCCTCGTCTTAAACCCACCATCTACTGAGCTAGTATCCGGCGCATTGATTTCTAGATGTCGTCGCAGAGATCCTGGAATCTGATGTACGTCTATGCGTCCTTACTAAGAAATTCCGGTCTCCCTGATACTTTAGTTTAGAGGGTATTGGTAACTGAAAGCGAGACCGTCACAGTCGACTGTCGCTTTTCAGCCTAGGATTACTATTTCTCTCTCAGGCTTGGCCATTGAGGTTGGGCTGAAAGAGAGTGATTGTATTGCGTCGACGATGTGATAAACGGAATAAGTCTGGAAATAAAGGAATGTGTGATGTATGTCTTTGTGCGGTACCAGTACCGTGTGATGGTAAGGAGCGTGGTGACAGGAAATGGAAAGAAAGAAACAAAAAACTGGGGTAAGATGGTTAAGGAGTGTGGTTTGCATACGTGCTCGAAGTACTGTATAAGGCGGAGATATAGAGTCTAAGCGAGAATGATAGGAACGAGACGAGCCAGAGGATGGAAAGGAACACAGAAAACCAAAATACGACGGAATGACTTACCAAGCCAGGATCACTGTAGATTTGTTCCGGACTTTTAATGCGACGGCCAGACGTTATGAGCTCAGCTCTTTCGGCTCCTCGATCTCCGAGCCCTTGCCGAGTCTCGCCTCATCCGCTCCGCATCGACGAATCCCATGGGGACGACCTTCTTGCGAATATCCGGGTTGAGAGTACGCGTCAACGTCCGCTTGGTAGCGGGCGACGTGATATCAGCTAGGTCATAGTCCGAGAGACGACGGAGAGGCTGCTGGTTGGATGGTCCCGGGGATGGAGCGCGAGACGAAGACGAGGATGAAGAGGATGGCGCAGCCGGATAATCAGCCAAGTCTGGGATGTACCATCGGTAGGCACAGTTGGAATTAGCGTATTTAGCGTGCTTTTGGGGACTGTGAAATCGTCGGACGGACTTCGATTCGTTGATGGGACGAGGAGTGGGAGGAGGTTCGTACGATGAAGGAGGACGAGTTCGGCTTCGAGGAAAGGCGGGGCCGCGAGGGTTCTCCATACTGGTCTGTGGATGGGTTTCCCCCAGCCTTTCGGTAGCTCTGTCAGCGGTGCGAGTAGACGGAGTGTAAGGCCTCGAGGAGACTCTTTCTTCACGAGCCGAGCGAGATGCTGGTGGAGCGCGTAGGGAAGATGTGTTAGACGTCTTGGGAGCACTCTGATTGATAGCGCTCGCGTCAAAGTTCGAGGAGTTGGAGGAGGCGACCATAATGGATAGAAATACTGTTTGAATGTACAGAGAGGAGCTGAGAGGCGTTGGGAAAATGGTGGAAGACGGTATGCTTCGAGATGTGAGTGATTTGATGGTCTGAAGAGCGATGAGGATGCCCGACTTTATACTCTGGATGTCCCATTGCTACGCAGGTGGATAGGTGAAAGAGGCGTGACTGTGACCGAATTTAGGATGGACAATGATATCGGCCAAAGAGGTGAGTGGTGAAAAGGTGGCAAAGCGTCAGCGGAAATGTCTGAGACAAATGACATCATGGTAGCTTTGGCCGGGACACCGCCACTGATCAATGATCGATCGACGGAGTTAACGGATTTGACGACAAGGCAAGGCCGGACCGGTTACGGGGTTACCCCTCCGAATTGAGCTGAGGGCTTGAGGTTCAGTCCATCGTTGAGGGGAGCACCAGGGATATCTTGTATACTCTTCGGCATGCTAGCGCAAGTTCTGAAGAGCTGAAGTGTCGCAATAAGATGGCGTAAAGGCTGGAGCTGCCAGGGGGAGCCGAGCTGCAAGTGCGGTATACGATGAGAGTTAAGTCAAGCTAGTGAGATGCGGAAATGTGGGACCTAATTGGCGCATAATCGATTAATCTCCCATGAAGAGAGTTGAGCACGAGAGACTTGGTTTTGGCGAACGAGTAATACGCGGTAACAGGATGCTTCGCGGACGGGAGCCCCTCCGAATACCGAATACTCTATCAACGATCCAATCAGCGGTGACGCTGTATACAGGCCAAATCAATATCTGCCCATTTCTCTGACATAAGGGCACGTACCTGCTAGCCATATGGGTGCGTGAGTGAGGAGGAAAGACTGATCGCAAGTATTCAACGCCAACGTTCAACCACACAGGATGGTTATCAATCGATCCAGCTCACGTAGTAGCGAATGAAGCATGTGAGCCAACCAGAGACGACCGGAAATGAGAAGGAGATCGGCAGAGTGATACTAAGCGACGTCGTACATGCATACAGGGCGTATCAGCTTCGAAGAGCCAATGAAATCGATATCAAGATTCAAGAAGTCTTGACGGGAGAGCCACGGTTCCTCGAGACCTATATGAGACATATTGGTTGGCAGGAGCGTGTCCAGTAGCATTGAGGGCCACAGTGACCCAGCTATACATCATGTAAGGTCGTAACAAAGTCGTCGCTTCCAAGAGAAGATGGTTCAATCAGACAGTTTGAGCGCTTGTCATGAACATGACACCATTCCACATTTAGCGCCCAAGCAACTTCTCTCTTCGCAACCACCACTCCCTCCTCCAGACCGTCCTACATATTGCTTGATTTGTTCATACCGAGGCTCTGCGACTGATTAGTTCTGGGAGCTACTTGACGCCAGTGCGTGAGCAATATTCCGCATGACGATTGCGCTAGAGCTGAGGGGGTCCCAGTAGGATACCCAAGAGACTGGAGTGAAGACAACGCATCAAACGATGTTCTCTGTCTATCAGGACTTCTTATGCCCGACTCCTCTACTGCTGGGACGAGTGTACTAATTGAACAACAACGACCTTGAAAGGTGGATTAGGTGTGTAGACTTTTTCCGCTGATTTTGTTCTTCTCTTGGCTCACTTCGAGTTCCGTCTCACTTTCTAGAGGAAATTCTGCTTTAATCTGCAAGAGGACCGCTTGCTCGAAGACATCTGGCTAATGCTGTGGCTCTGGATGACCTTGCGGCTGAGGTGCGTGTTTGAGATGCCTTTTTTGCTACACGATGTTTAAATGGTCATAACTGCGATGTCTAGGTCTCGGCCTTCTATGTGTCTTTGGGGGCTCTCCGTGTGCTTTGATCGAATCGATGGATAGGGCTCTGTGAATCACGACCAGTAACCCAAAGAGGTGGAGGGACATTTATTCTCGCCCGACCAGTCAAGCAGATGCGCTCATCCATTATCAACTCGAACGATCTTCCTCGGACCTTGGTCCTGTTGCACACGGAAGCATCCTCCCGTCGTCTACATCATCCTCATCCTCCTGTGTTACTGTGGTTGTTTCCCGCATCGAGGTACGCGTTTTACCCCTGCGTAGCTTTTCTATCAACTCATGGCTTACGGGTACTTAGGACGCGTCGTTGTCGACTCTTACGCTGTATAGGATCCTATCTCTGTATTCGATGAGCGATTCGGAGAAAGACGAAGGCTTCGAACACGGTGCTGCAGCAAGATAGCGTGGAACGCTCTCCTAGAACGGGCAGCTGTCGACCGCTATATGCTGTTCTCCTCTATCCTCTTGAAGTGGAACCACCGGAGGCGGGATGAGGTGGGGTGGAATCCAGTCATGACGAAGAACATGAACTCTCAGATTGAGCTGCATGTTCGAGGTCTTAAACGAATACGCATCAACTATAGACCATCCGCTGTCCCCACCGCCACTTCCGAATCTCGCGGCCTTCCAGCTCAAGACCCATTTCTCGAAGATTTTTTTCTCGCTGCCTACAGGCACCGCCAGTCATGGCTACGAAATCGAACATGCCACGGACACCACTCTTTCCACGTTCGCACGCAGCAATGTCGCCGCCAAAGCCAACGACTGACTTAATGTCCACAAACGACGCGTGTATACGATGGATTTCCCCGCTTTCGCGTCTGGTATAGCCTTGCCTTCGCTTTGGCTTCCGTCGAGACGTTGCTCGGCCTCACACTTGCGCGGTACCGTGTATACGACACAGAGAAATCAACTGACAATCAAGTTACCTACTTCAACCACGCTGGCGGTCTACCACTTCAGCATCGTCGTCGTCCGTCATAGGACCACATGCACTCTATGGGTGGCCGTTCCCTCAAGTAGCAACCCGTCACGCGTCTATTTTCATTTGGCCCTCCTTACTGGGGTCCTTCCTCACGAGCCTTAGAGTTCCTTTCGCCTTCACCGCCTTTGCAACGGAGATTTTTTCCGACATTTTTCTACGGACTTATGGTGTACTTTCGAGATTGTCGTCGTATCTTCTGACTGGCCATTGTTGATTCACGCCCTGTACCTCCTGCCCCGCTCGCTCCCTTCGCTTGACTGAGATATACACTCACTACTTACGTTTTACCATGGACATTCGCTACATTACCTTTTCTTCCCAAAACTTCCGATCCTACTCCCTTGATTTTGCTTTTTGTCTCGTAATCCCCAGTCCTTGGACCCGCATATACTCGCGTACTTCCCAGTGTACCTTTGGACGTTTATCTCGACAATTGTTTGATTCCTCTCTTCTCTTCATTTGTTCTGTCAATCCCTCTGAGCTCGCCGCCTTGATTATCGCTTCGAAATCCGCATGCAGCCCAGCATCCCAACTTTACTCACAATTTGCTGTGTTTTAGTGCAACGAATAGCTTCCTCCTTCAAGAAGTCGCTTCCAACCACGTCTATGGAGATAGTCACCTTCGACGGCCACTGGACCGTCAAAAGGTACCCAAATCTCAGGACCAGACTTGGACGATAGTCCACGCACTACTAGAGTCTGCTCGCTGAGAGATTTCGATTAGAAGTGCGTCTTTCACTTTCTTTTTTTCCCTTGGGTTCACATACCCTTCCTCACGATCTCTAGGATGTCAAGTTGTAGCGCGTCATTCCTTTTCCCTTGGGCTTGACGTGGCTGGCACGTATGCTCGAAGCGAACGGGTGTATGATCGCCTAGGGTATGGGAGATGCAATAGCCCGCGTTCCTTGAGGGTTGTTGACGAAGAAAACTACTGAAGTGTTCGATTCGGCTGATCTATACTAGCAGAAAAGGTGTGATACCAGAATGTCTTCGTGTATAGTGGGCTGACGCTGGCTTCTAGCTACTCTTTAGGTTCAGACTTCAGTCGCTTGAAAAAACAGGACCATGGCAACCGCTTTGAGCGCCATGTCGACTCCGTTCGACGGCTGGCCTGGTTTCCCTCTGGTATTTGATGCCTTCAATGCTCACGAAGTGCGGAAGTACGAACCTCCGCTGGACGGTCACCCACTGACTCTATGTTAGTATAACAAGCCTCGTACGGCATCGGCCTCGTCCGTGCCATGGCGATTCACACAGGTCGAGTTAACTTTACTTTATTTCAGGCCTTCGCTCTTGCCTCCATGCGTACGCGATGGCTTGAACCTTCTCTTGCCGCTCGCGACATCGTTTTCGCCGATACGGCTTTCTGTACCTGCTGGTGGCAGCTCTGAGTACTACGGATGGAGACTAGGCTCCTTCAGGCAGACGCTTTCCCAAGCAATGACCCCTTCTCTGTGATGCAGGGTGCTAATGTCTCGTATCTCGTATCAAAGTCCCCCTCGAGGCTATACTATTTCTGTATTGTACCCTTTTCTTCAGCGTTCATTCCCATGAAACTGACAGCTCACTTAGAACCGCAACATTTGACGCGAGCTTCTGGCGCCCGCGATGTCAGGATGCACCGTTCTCCCCCGTTGGAGACGTTCGCGAGCGCTCTGATCTGCCTCGTTGAACCGGTGAGAAGCTCACGATATCTTGATATGTCAATATTCAGGTACTCTATCTCACTTATCAGGTATGGCTCCCACTCAAATGCCTCGTTTTGCTATTCACACTCTTCGCGAGGAAGTCTACACGGTGGGCCTGTTGGCCACGCTTCTGTACCCTTGCTTATCGTTTAACCTATCTGAATTGTGTCCAGGTGACATGCCGGTTATAATCGACGCTATAATCAAACTTCGTGCTTTCAATTCACAACAGCCACAAAGTTTCTTCTCGCGACCCATCTTCTCTTTCTTTTCTTGCCGTTTCACATTGCGTGGCGCTCCTAAATCATCGACCGCCGTGGAGATATCGACTGACTGAACCATGAGACCCACGGCTGCTTTGCCTCGTGCGGTCTCGTCGCCAGTTTGGTGTTAATCTTTCTCTGCCTCAAGGACTTGCGTTCTTTGGTGGCCTATTTGCAATCAAAGATAGATTGCATCGTGTCTGCTCCGTCTGTTCAACCTGTCCCTGTATGGCTTCATTGCTTCACAGGGAGGCCCTGTCTAGCGGATCCTACCTCCGCCCATGGGTTTCCTCCAGCGCTTGATCATTTCGTACATAAATACGAACCACTTGCGAACCACTTCCTGAAGGTCGTCCTAGGCTTCGCCTCATCCCTGCTGCCTTCGATCGACTCGCCTGGGGATGTCCTCCAAGCAGCCAGGCGCGAGCGTTCGCCCCCGGAACGCCATTAATTCGCGTAAAATACCTACCCCCGACGATGCGCCCGACGATGCGCCCCCCAAAGTCTTACTCATCGATTGCCCACACAAAGACATAAGCAAGGGTCGAAATTTGGTCGTCAATCTTGACGGCACTGCTAACCAATTCAGTGAATATGTGAGTTTTATATGCTTCTTTCCCATCAACTCTGCTTATCCAAAAATTAAGAATACCAACGTAGTAGAACTTTTTAGCAGGATCATCAAAGATCTACAAGATTCATCCGAGGATCATGCACCGGTGCAACTTGTATACTACAATAGCGGCATTGGTACCTATGCTCGCCCTTCGTATCGTTCTTGGCACTACGTAAAGCAGGTCATCGACCACAGTATCGATACCGCGATCGCTTGGTGCGTCCCCTGCTGATCTAATGCACTAGCTTACTTGAATTCGCTTAAAGGAACTTTGAGGCCATAGTCCACGCCGCATATGAATGGATTTCGGAGAACTATGTTCCCGGTGATCGAATATTTCTCTTCGGTGAGTATCTGAACAGCCCCGGTATCACTTCACATCGTAACCCCTCGCATAGGATTTTCTCGTGGAGCCTATCAAGCGCGCGTCATTGCGGGAATGATTCACCGAGTTGGTCTTTTTCTACGGCAACAATTCTCTCGTATTTACGTCGTAATTCCTGTTAGGTGGGCCTTCTTCACAAGGGCAACAAAAGTCAGATCCCCTTGTCAGTCGTCTCTTTGTTTATGAGACGCTACAAGACTGATTTTCTCTGCGGCAACAGCGCATATGAACTGTATTGTTCCGTGACAGAAAATGGCGAACGAGAAAAGGAACCCAGTACTGAAAATCTAAGAGCCGACGGTAATGCAACATCAATACCAAACATCCATTTGACACCACTTCCAAACCGCTCCGATACATCACTTTCAAACGTCTCGGCGACACTACTTCCGAACCGCCCACCGACACAAACACCCGACCATGAAGAATTTCTCTGCCAGCAGTTCAAAGCATCCCTTTGTCACGCGGACGTGAAAGTCCACTTCGTTGGCGCATGGTAAGTTCTACGTCTCATTATACAGATCATAAGGTTTCCCCCACTTTTCTCAATGAAACTGTAGGGACACTGTTTCGTCGATTGGTGTCCTTCGAGGCAAGTCACTGCCAGAGACAGTCTCCGGGATGGGCCACGTTTGTGCGTTTCGTCATGCGTTGGCTTTGGACGAACGCCGTGTCAAATTCCAACCTGAGTACGTCAACGGTGGTGCAGGCCCACAGCCAAAAGCAGAGAGTCGTCAAGCACCAAAGGATGTGATTATCCAAAGTAATGCGCCGAAGGGAGAGACTGTTCAAGGGCCGTCAAAGGGGAAAAATAGTCGAGGTCAAGGTTTACATCAAAAACAAAAACAGCCCAAGGGTGACGTCAAGGAAGTGTGGTTCGCAGGATCCCATTCTGATATGTATGTCCCTTGAACCATTACACCTATCTCGCTTCGTCTGATGTTATGGATTCAGTGGCGGTGGCAGTATCCGTAATCAAGAGTTGAAGAACTTTGGCCCAGCCTTGCGGTGGATGACATACGAGGCGATGAATTATGGTCTGCGGATCAGGCCATACGAAGGCCGGTGGAACACTCCCGAGCTCACGGAGTCCTTGGTGGGCTTCTTCTGGCTCTTCCTCGAACTACTCCCATTCCCGCGATTGACGTATGATGATGCGAACAGTATCACTCTCATGTGAGTGCTCATTTATAGATATTTAATATTCGCGGTTGGTTCACGGGTTGCTAACCAATACCATTCTTCCACAGGCCGCACCTTGCGGCACCCAGAACGGTCCAACCCGGTCAATTGATACATCAATCTGTCTTCTCCCCTCGCCCTTTGACCGTGAAGCCCATTCCTATCATCTGTCCCACAATTGTATCCACATTTTGGAATTGGTGCACATCTTTTACCAGAACGCGGCACCCCGACAATACCGAACACCACGACATTGAGGTTGGGCCCATCCCCAGCGCATTTCCTAGGCCAAACGAGGAACGAAAGGTGCATTACCGTCCGGCAGCCATACTCTCCAAGGATCTTGGATGTTCATGGGAAGATCTCTTTGACGTCAAACCGAGCGCCTCGGCCGACAAAAATAACGCAAAATTCATAGAGAAGGACCCATTTGAGGATGCCTCGTACTCAGTCACTCAATTAGCTGAGGCTTGTGCTTCCATCGAGTCAACAACGGATCAACCACCCGAGTTTTATCGATTCGACAAGTGTTTGACTGCGTTGCAATCGTTCCTGAATAGTAGTAAGTCAATGGGTCTGAAAAACTTACTCTACATTGTTATGCAACTGAAAACCTTTCAGAAACGCGACTGGCATCACTTCTGGAAGTTGAAAATGTGGAGAAGAGACTATGGAGTGCTCTCGAATTCGCCATACGCTACCCTCAGGCTACTGCGCGAAGGTCTCGTGAACTCAACGAGGCCCTGATACGGCTTGTTGCCCGTGCGGAAGTGAATGAAGCCTCTTTCGAAGCGCGATTGCAGCGACCTAAGGCTTCCCAGCTGCGGAAATGGTCTTCGTTGATTGGGAAGGCTTACCAAGATGATTTGGACCGTGTTATTGAAAGAAGCGGTGAGTACCTTGTCTCAGGAGCGAGAGGCGTTCCTCACAATATGAGCGTAGCATGTCTCAGCTCATTTGGCTTGTCTGATACCGAAATCCATGCACTGAAGTTCTCTTCAAATAACCATAGGAACATCTTCTTTGGCTCTTCGGATTCGGCCTTATCTTCGGGATTGCTCCTTGGTACTTGGGATACCTCCAAAAGCATGATACGCGCCAGAGGCCTTGACGGGGACGCTTTCGCCCTTTCTTCCGACGGCGCATCCATTGCCGTTGCTGATTGTGGAAAGATCAGTGTTGCTCAATTCGATGTATCTACCCCTCCAAGCCCATCGGTAGATGTTGGTAGGGAAACCACAGCCCCGGACGATGAACACCCAGTCGACGACGCTCCAATCTCTTGGTTGTGCCTCTCTGATGATATCCAGACTGTCGCATCCGGCCATTTCAACGGCTTCATACAGCTTTGGCATTCAGATGAGGGTAGTTGGAAGGTATATAAGCGCATCGAATGCGCCGAGAGCAAGATTGAAGACCTCTATTTCTCCCCAAGTAACTCCGTTTTGGCCTTCACTACTCGTTCCACCCCCCGAATAGCAAAACTATGCTGGCCAGCTGATGGAAAGGTGGTCCGGCTGAAAGGCTCAGAAGGAGCATCCTCCATTGCTTGGGGACCTGATAGCTCCCTTGCATGTGGGACCAGGGATGGCGAATTAATCTTTTGGGACAACAAACAGGAGAAATCACACCAATTCGAAGCGAATGACTCGTGGATTTCAATTCTCGCTTACCGGTATGATGGTCAAGTACTTGCTACGGGGGGTAGCAACGGGGTAATCAGAATTTGGAATTGCGAAAAACGGACGAAGATATGGGACTTCAGAGCAGGGACGCAAATTACCTCCATAGCATTCTCAAATGACGGTAAGAGGATGGCTTCTGGAGATGATTATGGGGGACTGTATCTCTGGGATGTAGACTTGGAGGAAAACGATGAAGAGGACTCGCATAAGCCCCTCAATAACAAAAATCTACCTGAACCTTTACCATCGCAGATAGGGTACATAGAATAATTATCCTCAATCTTGGCTTCGTGAATAGGTTCATATCTCGAATCTCTCGGAATGGGAACTCCAGTCATTGAGTTCGCGTTGAATTTTTTCGTGGGTTTTCGCTTTTCTAGGAGAGCGTAAGGAGAACCCCTGCAGGGGGTTGAATTCATAAGCGCCTTTGTGAACTCAAACGTTCACCGGCACCAGCTCACTAGCACTGCACAACCTGTCACTGGCACCGCACCGTAGCAAAAATCAATGGCTCACTTACTGATGAGATACTACGCAGGAAAAACAAGTCTCATGAAGCTCGACCCACAAATGGTATTTATTCCCTTTCCCCCGAATCCCTCGGTTCACGTTGCATCCACGTCTTATCCACTGTACTAATGTATGCGCCTTTGAGAGGGTCTGAGTCGCAACTGGTGAAGAGGCAGGGTAACATCTCGGCCTACTCGGTGAAATTGCTGTCAAACTGTGCGTATTGCCCTTGCTTTCTCCCCTGCTTTTTGCGTTTGCATGCAGCGTCTCTTTAGGACACAGAGTATGGATTTTCAGCCATCAGAGCAAGGTCGGGCCTTCGGAAGCAAAGGAGCTGGGCTGAGGTGCTCTACACTTCGCATTGGCCAGTTCCACACTACGAAGGAGGGTTTATTGCGGTCCTCTGAGATCACCACGTTTCATCGATATCCACTCGAGTACATCCTACATCTACTCATGGCTGGATTAATCTCCCACAAACACCCAATAGAACGCGGTTAACCGCTTCTCGTTTTCCAGCTGTTCACGCGCAGTCGCCTTGAGGGACAAGCTCAAGCTGTTTGACTCTGAGATGCAGCGTTTCTTGGACCCACAGAATCTGACACCTGTCAACCTTACCTGCTGGTATGTTGCTGCTGGCACGCCTCTACTTCGTGTCTAGAGTGCCGCGTTCCTCCTCCTACATACAGCGTCTTGTGCCGGTGTTATGATCTCTTCATATCTCTTCTATCGATCCGTTCACATGGACTGATCATTTCCTTCCTTTTCAGCTCTCATGCCTACGCGCTTGCCTCTTTCCCAGCCCTGCGAAGTGCTATCTGATTTCTGGGCCCCAGGGAACTTTGTCACCGGTTCGTGATACCCTTCGCGTATGAGAGATCCCTTCCAGCATCGTGTCGTTGCGCCCACAATAACGTCTTCCTTCCAGGCACTATAAAACTCGTCGCTCAATCACCATCTTAGAGTAGAGGGCAAGCAACGTTTCCTCCAGAGTCGACATTATGAACTTCAATGGTTCCGAGCCGCGTAAATTTTCCATCCCAGGTGCTTTCGACCCTGAAAGCACTCTTGTTGACGATCCGTTGATATTCGATGATGTCGGAGACGCTTCCTATCTTTATGATCAACCGCGGAACGAACCCACACCCTGCTCGCACAACGACGACGCTCGGAACCTTGTTCTGTCTGTCGATGGGACGGCAAATCAGTTCGGCGCTAAGGTACGACGCTTCCCTTCCTCACCTTCCTTGACTTCCGTTTCTCATCATTCTGCCTGTACTAGAACACCAACGTCATTGAAATGCACAGTCGATTGGTGAAGGATAGAACTCAGCGTACTTTCTACAACAGCGGCATCGGGACCTACGCGAAGCCAACACTTTTCTCATTTACCTATCTCAAGCAGTTCTTGTTCCATACTATTGACATGGCGATCGCTTGGTACGTTTCCTATGTATCTCCCTTGTACATCCATTCTCAAGGTCTTCGTGATCGCCTAGGAACTTCGAACGCATCGTTCACGAAGCGTATGAATGGCTCTCGGAGAATTATGAGCCTGGCGACCGAATTTACCTGTTCGGTGAGTTCTCATTTTAAGTCCGTCGTTCGCGTAACCCACAATTCTTCCGAAGGTTTCTCTAGAGGAGCATACCAGGTTCGGGTAATCGCCGGTATGATCCACAAGGTGCTGTGATCCTTCAATGCCTTTGGTCCTTTTTGTGTTTGCTGAATGGCTTCGTTCTTTTAGGTCGGACTCCTCCATAAGGGCAATAAAAACCAAATTTCATTGTGAGTTTGTTTCTTTACCGTGTCGTCTCTACAGACCTCACATGATTCTTAGTGCCTACGAGCTATACGCATCGGTAACCGATGCAACCACACGCGACCGGCCACATGCCTCAACAAGCTCGACAACATCTCCCGGTTCGTCTACTGCCAGTGAGCACGATCTCTGCACGCAATTCAAGCGGACACTGTGTCACCCAGATGTTCGGGTTCATTTCGTTGGTGCTTGGTGCGTACCTATTATTGTCTTTTACCAGCCATAGTTCATCCGGTCGTACGCAGGGACACTGTTTCGTCTATAGGCATCCTTCGCGGCCAATCCCTCCCAGAGACTGTTACTGGCATGGGCCATGTATGCGCCTTTCGTCATGCCCTAGCGCTCGATGAGAAACGGGTCAAATTCCAGCCTGAATACGTCAACGGCGGTCTTGGGCCTCTTCCTGGAGATACAGGCAACGTAAAAGAGGTGTGGTTTCCCGGAACGCATTCCGATATGTACGTCCGATGCCTTAATTTGCCTTGCCTACTGTCACTAACTAAATTTCTACCAGCGGTGGCGGAAATCGTCTGAACGCCAATCTATCCAACTTCGGTCCGTCGCTTAGATGGATGATGTACGAGGCTATGGGATGGGGGCTGCGGTTGACGCGGTATGAAGGACAGTGGATGGTCATCCACCCCAAGGAATCGTTGAAGGGCGTTTGGAACGTGTTTGAGCGGCTCCCCATCCCATCGCTTTCATACGTTGACAAGGACAGCATAACTTGGCGGTATGTCTTCCTGTCATTGATATCCACTTCACGACCTGATTCCCGTATCTGTTGCTCGCTCCTCCTTAGGCCCCACGGAGGAAGGGGACGAAAGATACAACCCGGGCAACTAATCCATGAGTCTGTGTTCAATGCCTACAAGATAGCATCAGACGCTACGGATTCCCCGTACATCCCTGCCGCAGATCCACCTAAAGGCGTGTCCAGCTGGGATGAACTTCTTGATGGGGACCCTTCGTATCATTCGCGTTTGGTAGAAGAGGACTCCGTTGAGACTCTTACTCACACGCTGAACGCGTTGATGAATGCTTATCAAGACGGAAAAGATTCTTCGACCATCGCTACATCAGTAACGACTCTACGGACATACTTACACGATGGTCAGCTACTTCACTCCCACCATACTCACTCCCTAAACTGACGGCCTTGACTTTCTAGGTACTCGGCTATCCTCGGCGCTTGAGTTTCATGGGCTTTCCAACATGGTCCTGCACGCCATCAACACTATCAACTACTCTCCTGGCCCGGAGGCTCAAGACACCCAGTGCCTGAACGTTTTGGGACACCTTCTAGCGTACGCGCCATCGATACCGCCAGAGGAACGGGTCTTCAGTACCTTGAACATCAAAGTATGGTCCTCACTGGTTCACCGTGCTTGTTCGTTGGACGTGAAAAGAATTTTTGAATCATTCTGCGATTGTAAGTCCCATACTAGCCGATATTCGAGTTCAGTAAATGATAATTGACCTTTATGCCCTTCCAGCTCGAATAACCGTTCATGATTACTCGTCATCACAAAAAGTAACCGGACACCTTAAAATCGAGATTATTCCGGTAACCTGCAACGGCTCACCTGGGATGATGATTGAGTAAAATATACCTGCTCAGGTGTGTATCAGTAGCATCACAATGGATAATCCGCTCGGGCCACAACTATTTTTATGACCACATTGAGTGAGAGGCCAAAAAACATCTTCCTGAAGACACTAGTATAGGACACATTGACACCACCTCCGGGAAGCTCAACATATGACTACTATATCCCACCACACTTGAAATCTTGGGATTGCCTTGGTGAGCTAGGAGTGCCGCACGAAAGCGACGAACATTGGCTGTTTCCCCCCTGTTTCCCCTAGTTATTTCCTTTTTTAGAAGGTACGCGCGCAACTCGTCCGTCGATTATCAACACGAGACATCGAGACATTTTTTATTCCTGCGGAATGCAAAGACTACTCATGAAGGACTATCTACCACATTTTTCTCATCAAGAGAAACCCGGGGGTTGACCAAAAAATCATAGGGCTCAAATGATACCCCGGATGGACAGTGCCCTCTCACCTTCTGTTCATCTTCGTTCATCCCGTGGTATGTCACATATACTCCTTACATGGTACTCTCACTATACCACAGGTCAGATTTTCCGAGCTCGTCTGCATGCTTGCGAATGAAAGACTTTTTGGTGAGTCAAGGGTGTCCGGATACTTTTTGTGATGACGAGTACACGCTTCAAGGCGGTCTCCCGGCCCAAGTTCACGCCATGTCTCTTCCTTCGACCGGACTACAAGTCTTCCGTGAGCAATCGCCCCCAGTGTCTCTTCCAACTAGCCCTTCGGCGATTGGAATAAACAACGCCGACATGCATCCTCCGCGACTGCGGGGTGACCTTCTCTATTATCATAGAGACATCGAGAATCCGCGTATCAATCTAGCTGATGTGCCCATTAAAAACCTGGTCTGCGACATCGCTGCGTTCTCCCCTGATGGATCCTTGCTCGTCGCGGCATCGAATCTTACACGTCTTGCTACCATAATTGAAGCCCGGACGGGGGTGGCGGTCGACCAGATCCCCCATCCCATGAGTGAAGAACTTGATCTGGGTGACGTCTCCATGGTCTCCGTCTCCGATGACAACCGCCACGTCGTCTTCGGGACTACCAAGGGGCTCATCCACCTCTTCGATCGACGGACACGAAAAGGTCGCACCCGACAATGTTCTACATCCCCCATATACCATCTTCTCAGCCATGACATCGACACTATCATCTCTCGCAGCAGCGCTGGAGTCACATTGTCCAATTTCCAGGACGAATCGCAGATCGACTTCAACGATTCACTCCGAGTTTCTACACTTGCGTCTTGTCGTGCTACCTCACTTATTGTGGGTGGATCGTCATCAGGCGTCATGAACGTTTGGAGGTTCGACAGGCCTAGCGTTCTCCACTCGGTTTCTACCCCTCACAGAGACATTCAAGCCCTGGCGTTCCGTCGCGATGGATTGGCCTTAGCCTCATCCGAACGGTTGTCTGGGAACGTCAAGGTGTGGTGCTGCAAGACATGGATGCCCCTACTGAATTTCAACGTCGACTATTCGGTCTCATCGCTCACGTTCTCGTTCGATGGAATGGACCTTGCGGTAGCGGGTACTGGCTGTGTTACGGTCTTTGACGCAGATAGGTTCGATGAGGACACCAAGTTCGAGCCTGATGAGGGAGTGGTTCGGCTATTGGACCTGTGTTGAGCACTGGCTGGTGGAAGTTGGTTGTGAGCGTCTGATGGACGCTCACATATACTTATATGTCAAGTTTTCTATGGGTACATGACGGAGGAACAGTTGTAGTATGCACTAGTATAGGTAGATCGATTTCGGTCCCAAAAGTAGAGTAATTAAGTAGATAGCGTGTCCATAGTGTATGGGCGAGGTCCAGTGCATACGCCGTCCCTGCAGCGAAAAGCCAAAGTTGCAATGTCTATACTGTACAGTGAAAGCTAGTGCTGAAGGGAGACGAAACCGTAGAAGAGAACGGGCGCTTCTCAAAGCGCCCGTGGTCTGTCACAAGAAACTGCACACCAACAAACCTCGAGCATAAGGGCATCACGAAGTCAACGTCAAGTTGAAGAGTGGGATCCGGTCAACGCACGCCCACCATGGCTCCCATCTGCTCTTGGGCGGAACGCGTACAGCGACGGGTGTCGACTGATCTTGATGTCTAAAGAACCGCGATACGTATAGGTCCGGCCTTATACGGTCCATCTGATCAATGATCTCGAGACGGGGAAATGCGTTGAACAAGACCATGTTGTCGATGTCTGGGGAGATGAGACTGAGGTAGCGTAGCTTCATGGATGGTATACGGCAAATATACTCCGCGTCGATCTTTAATTAGTGATACTCTTAGTAAATTTATTAGATATTTGGTCTGAGAAAGGGAGAAACGAACATTTCCGGAGTTTCTCATGCGAAGATACTCGATGGAGCGGAGGAAGGGCATGATGTTGAGACTCCTGGGCATAGGGAAGTTCCAGAGATCCAAGGTGCGAACAGCGCCAAATATTTCGTGATAATGTATTGCTGGGAGCTCATAAACAAGGTGACCGCTGAGATGCTCGATCCACCGTCCTCTAACAAAGTGATCCCATTGTCGAGAGTCGCCAATGAAGGTATGAAGATGCGGTAACGCGTATCGCGGAAGCTTGAGATTGGAAAATAATGCCATGTCGATGTAAAGATATTGGAGCGAAGGATGTGCTATTAGGAACTCGCAAAGAGGTTCCGCTGACACATATCCAGGAATGGAGAGATGGGTAAGGGAACATCCAGCAGAGCACATGGTCATGGACTTGAGGAGCGTATCAGCTGAGTACATCTTGACGGACAGTTTTTTGAGATTGGGCATAGACAAGACCATCTTGCTGATGAGTTCATCAACATCCATGATGAAGTTGGAGTCGTGCCATAGATCAAGTGTCAGATAATTTGTAAACACTAGATGCGGGCTTGAGGAAAGAATCTTCAAGCTGGTGACCGGATCGACTGTTGATACACGGGTTCCCGAGAAAAGTTCATTGGGTCGCGCCTGTCCGATTGCAATGTTTTCGTAGAAAAGAGGTAGTAATATCTCTCGGATCCGATGAGATACAAGGAGGACCGGACGGAGATCAGTGCGATCTGCGTACGCGACTTCGAGGAAAACCTGTGTCCACAGTTCAGTCGGTACAGTGTTTTCTGCGGTGTGTCTTCTAGGTCAACGAGTACTGATACTGACACTTCAAGGGCGCTCTCACCATCAAAAGCTGGGGTCTTGAAGGTAACCGAGCTCATTCTTCTTGGATTTCGTGGGGGGATGAGCAGAGATCGTTATCCAGTGAGCCATGATGTGACCGTCGCGACATCGCTTTGGAGTCGGACCCACAATGCAATAGGAGAACCTCGTGCGTTCTTCCACTTGGTCAATGTTCAAAGCGTCTTTCCCCCTTTCCTCTGGCCGTCTACTTTATCTGGTCCTACAAATACTCTACGAGCGTGTTGACATCAAAGCTTGGTTTCCAGCCTACCTCAAATGCAGCTCTCGGAGCTCCTAACTCCTATTATCCACGTGTTCGCGCTGACGCGTCTCTTCAAGTTCAAACTCTCTCTCTCAACTTTTCCGAAGTCTTTCTCCAAGCTTCAAGCTTCAAGCTTCAACATCTTTCCCCTGGTACTACTCTCACTGGAAAGCGGCTCAGACGATCAAAGATACGTGGCTAAAGGCCGCTCGAAGTACCTAAACTTTGCCTCAAACGAGGATGGACTTTTGCCTCGTTGATGAGATACTCGAGGCCCCAACTCGTCGACAGAGCCAGCTCTGGAGAAAACCAACAGCGGTGAGCTTAATTTTCGCGTGAAGATGTCTTACAAAGCCAGTAACTGACTTATCTGACGTGGTAGATACTCCCACCGATGGGTTCAGCGATATCCCCATTGCTGGTGAACCACCCCGGAATCTGAACATTGAATGTCTGGAACAGCTGGACCTCCGAAGCCCTGACATCAAACGCGAGTTACTGTTAGGGCTCGTCTGGACGCGGGCATGGAAATGAAAATGACTCACTTGGTTGCTTGACGGGAGGGCTGCCGCCGTCGAAAGGTTTTGATCCACTGCAGCGACTTCTGTGAGTTTTTACTTCGTCATGACATTGTCATCATTGCCTTACCTCTGGAATGCAGTCCTGTGTATCTCAAAATGAACTATGGACCGCCTATCACCCGTTTATGCTAGGTATGGCTCTGTCTATGTTGGGTAGCTGCGACGTTCCGCTGATGAGCGCGACCTATTTCTTCCTCCAACTCTCAGAAGCGTGCGGGAGCATCCATCCTCATGCTCTTCATGGGCAAGAGCAGCAGAAATTATGATCATCGCCATCGCCGGCACCCTGCCAATCTCAAGCAAATGGAACTCAAGGCAGACAAGCCGCTTAGTGTGGCGGATAGGCTGGTTGGGGTGCGCCGATTGAAATGCGAGGAGAGAATGACGGCGCTATATGCCTCGGAGCCAAGAATTCCAGATCGCCTGCGTCAACAGCTATGACCCACCGTACTCCCTTCCCGTCGACGACCGTTGTACCTCCACGATCGCTATAACCCCTCCTCCTTACGGCGGTACATCACACTTACGAGGGCGGCATTGTGTGCGTTTCGTCCAACACCGGATCGTTCGCTCCCCTCCAGATATCAATCGAAACCCTCCCCATTGCCTAGTCCTCACGTGGACGGATCCTGGAGCTGAGTTGCTGATGGCCAGGAGCGGAATCTCGTTCGATGCCTCAGTGACCTAGTCAACGATGAAGGTACCCGAAGTCTTTGTCTGTAGTAACACAGCCGACCCAAGGCTTACATTTCTCTTCGTCCTCTCAGTCGCATGCTGTAAGTATTCATCATCGCTTCCCGTTGTCATCTGTCGCTCACTAGCACGCCGGAAACTAGACGTCGAATCCACCATCAGCTACCAGAGCTCTCAGAGATGGTGGGATAGTGGACATCACAGAATACGATATTGCGTATCAGGAAAGCGCCATCAAGCTTCGCATCCTCACGCAAATGGTATCCCACCTTCATGCTTCATCGCCAATACCGATGTCCCCGCCTACCAGACACCCTTCCGACAGTGCCGAGCTGCTCGGCGTGGGTGCCAATGTATAGCGCTGATACCAGCAGCGCCTCCGCCTCTCGCTCTGAGCCTGGGGGCATGCGTCTCCCCCGCTGAAGATTCCGCTGGGGTTCCTTATATGCCGTCTTTACAATGGAAGCTTTTTCGGCTGGCTATCCGCTGGAAACGTCGGGGGAAGACTATGGGACTTGGTACACGTGGACCATGCAGTCAATCTGCTGGTATGTTCGGTCATGGTGTCGTGGTTGGCTGGGGAGAGAATGTAGAGTGGGGTCTCCTAAGCTGTCGCGGAGCTGGGCAACGTTTTGTGTTTCTCTCCCTGGGTCGACGCGTTTACCTCATACAGATAAGTAACATACGCTCTTATCGCCCTTCAAGGAGATATCAGAAACTAGATCATCTAGAATACCGTAAGCCTGTCAATGAACTGCATGTGGATGATACTTAGGTGTGGCTAGGCTAGGTACCCTGTAGAATCGAATAAAGTAGTGCTGGGGCATCGAAGGGAGTCCCTGTTGTACGCTCAAATGCCGATCAAGGAGGAGGGTTTGATAACTTGAGGGATTCATGTCAACCACCGTGATCTTATCAAGGCGGCGCATGGGCAATGTGTTCGAACTAATCCCTCCTTCCAACCTCTTTCAGCAAGCCAAGCTGGTCATCATGCCATTCATTAACCACGGTACCATCCATGTCAGTGGCTCAGTCAACGACGTCGCTGGAAATCAAATCAACAATTTCCATTATCACTGCGGCGAAGTTGCGCATTTCATGGCATCAAAAAACATCATTGGGATGGAACTGCCGGAGAAAGAACCCTACGCAACGCTGGCCTTACGCATCGCCCAGGCCCACCAAGCATTCTCGCCCATCCCAGAGAATCTTTCAACCGTTGGGTTCCTTCGAGAGATGGAAAAAGAGCTGTCCGACCTTTTCATAACCACCACGCTCGCAGGTCAACTAATTGACAAATTAGAGCGACGCGAAGAATTTCACGCATCCAGCTACAATACCTTCTGGGTCAAACGCGAATCCGGAAACGTTCAACGCTGGTGCGACGCGATGTCGATGTTTGTGGATGAAATTCTTCGGTACAGGGATGGCCTTCGACATTGTGTTATTGGTCCGATCTGGTGCAGGGTGCTGTGGTCGGTTATGTTCTCCTTTCGGTCGGATTTCGACATTGCGAAGATCGTTCACAATGCTAAGGAAGACATGAGTGAGCTCAAGATACGCCTTGAGCAACTTCTTGTCGCATGTGTGTATGTATACCATTTCTCTGTTCGGTGCACTCATTTATTTGTAGTTTGAACCGTAGCGAATCTCGGCGTAATATGGAGTGTCTAGGCCATCGTACCTACTACCAGATGGAGTCTCATATCAAGAAGACACGCATGTCGCATCCTATGGTCATGTTTGGGGGCTTTGCCGTTCCAGAAGATTCAGTCCCGGAATTCTGTGGAGTACGGCCGTTTCAGTTTCTCCCTTCTCAACGATTCTCACAAGTTTACTCTACGACAGGCTCACCCGAATATTTGTGCCGATCACCCAGAGGTTGCTTCAGAAAATGCCAAGGTTCTCGCACAAATCCAAACGATGACGCTTTCTTTCCAGAACATCTCCGCAGCATTCACTCGGACGGCAGATGAATTACTTCCCACTACCACGCCGAACACCACTCAGTGCGTACAGTGCCTTTATGGTGATCCTAACCCCGTTTTGGAATTCGGGGACGGGAACTGGAACTGCTGGTGCGCCTCTTTGTTTGTAACAGAGCCTCTTCTTGGGTCCTGACTCCTCATGACACTTAAGCGAGGCGGTGGCTAAATATTCGATCGCATTTCCGTCACTGATATGGTCGCCAATCCACCTCAACTTTAGGGGTTTAACCAATAGCTCTCTGACACTCTATCCCAGCTGGTGATTCGGCCACTCAGACCAATAATGCTGCACTAATGAATTTGTCAACTTGAATTGGAGCTGAGTCTGGGGATAGTACTTCCAGCGCCGAAACGAGCGGTAGAGTACCTGAGCAATTCACTATTTTGTATGGCTTAGAGCTTCCTTTCTTCCCCATCGTCGCAGGGAGGAACTCTCCATAGGGAAGCAGTTTATCGAACTTTGAAGCGTATCGTAAGCTTGTAGTTATCTATAGCCATGTTGATGCTATTGAAATCAATCAGATATAAGTACAGGTCAAGTGCCAAAGCAGATGTGTATCAACGGAAGGAACGGTATGAGTTCATGACGCTGATGGCAATGCAGTTCCTTGCGATGGAAGCTCAAGGGCCCCACCGTGATGAAGATATCAAATCTTTTCCCGTCCTCTCTCTTCATTACCTTTGAACCAGATAGCGCACCAGAGTACTCTACTACTTAATCCACTATGGAGAACGGAAATTGCCGCCCCGAACCTCCATTACATGGTGCCTTCACTCTCCCCCTACAGTATCATCGAACCCTCTGCCTGTACCAAATGCAGTCGCGTGAGTCTAAGTTCAATTCGGCGGTGTCGAAGATTAAGCCAGCACTCACATCTTCTATCACACCCAACACCCTCTTCTTCAATACCTGGTGAAACTGCTCCACCGAAGACCGTATTTCTCCGTCCAAGCACCTCGCACAGTTGGTGGACAAGCCCTTCATCGGATTGGACAATGCCTCTTGCAAGACCCGCAGTGGAGCACCCGAAGACATCTCCTCAGCCAGATGTGTCACATATTTCGCCCACGATTGAGGCACAGACTGACGCGGGGTGTCGATGTAGACCCACTCACATTGATGGTCACTGCGAAATAAAATATGTACCCCCAATGCTTTCTTATCCACGGTTGCCTTGTTCAACTTGTCACGTATTTGCAGATGATACTTCAGTAGTCTCCAGAATGCCGTTGATCCAATACCGCCATTGTCGAAGCCCACCCGGGATGATCGGCGTATCAACTCGTCAACGGTGAAGTAAAGGGAGGCTTCGGCGACTTTCTGTGCAAGATTACTCCAGCCGTGACGGCAAGCTACCACCAAGGCCTCCAAGGGTTGGTTCTGGATGATTTTTCCGCAAATGGAAATATAATGTGCTTCCAGACAACGCACGACTGCGTCGAGGCAATATTTATCCGCAACGGGCACCAACAATTCGAGAGTCTCGACGTCCGGAATGCTCGGATTATCTCCAGGATAACAAAAACGCAGAATGTAATCGAGGATGACGGAGGATTCCTCGAGTGGAACGACTGGAGTCGATTCTGTGGTCGCGTCGTGATCGGGAGAGGGAAGTTCCAGCATTGTCTCGAATACAGGTGAGGAGAGCGAGAGGATTGCCTTTAAGACTCGGAACTCGACGTTATCGGAGGAGCGGAGGATGAGATCGGCTTTTGGGTTGTTGAATGGATGGGTGGCGGGAGTGGGCGAGTCGGTTGAGGAGGACATTATGGTTGATTGGAATATCGGAGGCTGTGTATGTGTTTATGGAGTGATAGTCAGATGAATGCCAGTGTTCAACCAGCGAAGTACTTATAACCCATAGCTACCATCTTGACTTCGGTCACTTGTGTAATCGCACAGCTAGACGTGCGAGGGGATTGTGATGAGATAGAAGCGTTGGCAGAGCATGGGTTACTTCACATTTGAATGGGTATATCCCAATAGAAGGCTGACGTGCGAGGGAATTGTGATGAGATAGAAGCGTTGGTAGAGCATGGGTTACTTTATATTTGAATGGGTGTATCCCAATAGAGTAGGAGGCTGAGTGCTGAGCGAAAACCAAGCAAGCCGCTTGAGTTCCACACAAGCTATTCTCGCTATCTGCTATGCATCAGAATCTTCTGGATGGAGATGTAAGAGCTTCACTGCGCTTTGAGTCCGTTGAGCAATAGATAGTCACTCTAAATCAGAGATCACAGCAGCGAAAACCGAACCTCAAGACTGAGTTGAGTCTACGCAGAGCAACATCAAATCTGTCGGTGTTCTTATTCTTCGAAGGACTCGCTAGAGGTGGAAGTCTGGAGCGAAGGCTTGTGGAGAGCCTTGAGTTCTTGGGGAAGAATCGAATTAGACGTTAGGAAGGAACCAAGAAAACATGAAATGTGCCACACAGGCCTGATTCCCTTCCTTCCAAAGACGGTTGTCCAAGGACTGAGTCGCGTGAGGGAGCAGAGAAACGAGAAAATAAAGCCAAGAGTCCAGAAATAAAGGCACGAAAGTAGAGCAATCCGAGAACAGAAATGCACATGAGGAGACATGTGACAAGCTTCGAACGCAGTTGTGGAGAGCGAAGAGGCGACTTGCGAAGTAACATTTCAATTTCAGTCTCGACACGGACACCATGCGTACCATAGCCCCAAAGCGCAAAAGATAATTGTGCGAGGTCCTACAAGCGATTCAAGTTCAAGTTTGCCTGGGTTGTCGAAACGGGAGACACAAAAAGAACCAAAGCATGGGGACCATACGTCAAGGAGCGAGAAGGAAGACACGAAAATCAGTCTTCGTCTCATCCACTGATCCCGAATAATCCATCATGCATCGAAACAGCGTCCTACAAAACGGGACCGAAATTGAGCGACGGGAATAGAAAAGAGAAAAAAAAACAGTTGCCGCCTGATCATACAAGTATAGTTAGAAATTGTCCATTATATAGAGTAGAGTAAAGCAGCGGTTGAATCGACACACAGAAGGATAACGGCAACCCACTACTCTAGAGTATACGCAGATTACAACCATATTGTTACGAAAATCACTCAACGAACGAGACCAAGCTCCGTCCATCTTGTCGACGATACCATAATGGGAGCTGCCAATGTTGGTGGAGGTATGGAGGTATGGGGGTTCTAACGAAGAGCATGAGTTGGGTTTGCGCAAGGGGCGAAGATGGCAAAGGAATAGGCGGCGTCAACGTACCTTGTAACGAATACCAGTCTCATCATTCACCAACTTGAACCAAAAGCTTTCGAACAAATTTTGATGGCATGGACGGGCAAGCACACGCGAGCAAACGGTTGACAGGTATTGGGCGGAGACATAGGGTAGGAAGCAGAGGTAAGTATTTCCCAATCTAATCCCGAAACAAAGCCAATGTGTCGTCAGGATGTGTACATATGAACTTGAAAGACGGTAGAAGTTCATACGACAGGGAAGAGCACCGTGATGGTAAGGCTTTGGGGGGAAGCTGTGCCGAGGTGGGCATATCCACATGGGATGGTCGGAAGCACATGTACTAGTGTGGCATCGATGCGTTGCCTGATTGGCTGGGTGGTCGACCGCAGCGGTATCGAAGAACCTCGACCGAGAAAACCTTCCAGCTTCGTAAGCGGAGGAACGGCCCAGAGCTGCATAAAGACAGCGGAGATGTTCACCGAGACGAGCTATCAAGGAGAAGCGTCAGCGGAGGGAGATGTCACGAAGCGACATGACGTACTTTCCCAAAGACCTGTTGCTGAGAAATCTCTGGGTCTAGGAGGAGTATGATATGGTCAAGATGACGGATGCGAAGAGACGCAGAAGCGTATACTTACTGCGGTTCGTTAACCTCCGACTGACCAGTCATCCACGGCCGATTGCCAGACCTGAGCGACAGCAATCGGTATGCAGGCCAGTCGCTCCGTTTCCTTGTGCATACGCAATTCGGGTCTTCAGGCTCCTTCATGCTTCAGCCGTGCGCTCAGCTGCGAGGTACAGCCTTGCCGGCTGAGTGGCGGAGGACACGCTGAAAAGAAAGGTTAGCGACGATATGGTGGCAGGTGACCTGCAATAGGAAGACATACCCGAGAGAGCTTGTCTTGTCCTACTCCTTCCAGCATAGTTGTGCGGGTCTGTGATAGTTTGGGACGCAGCGGAGAGCACGAAAATGACATCGAAGATCCGCGCAGCGTGAGCAGATGACGGAGCGTTGTACGGGTTAGCAGGAGCTCTGAATGCATATTCGGCAGAGGTAGCGTAAAGTCTAGAGGCAGCAAAGGGTCTCATTGAAGACGACGAATGAAAGGGAGCACAGAGGCGTACTCACAGGGTACTGAGAATCAAACAAGCTCAGCCTCTGAGCCGGGAGTCTGGCAGCGTTGCCAAAGACATGAATGAACGGAATCCTCCGCGAGGCGCAGTCCAAATGAGAGACGTTGCCTAGTCAGGTCGTCCAAGAAATATAACAGAGTTCGACATTGATACATGTCGCATGATGTCCTAGCTGGGCCTGAATCAAGACACAGGACAAAAACGGGTACAAAGACATACTCACGGCGTTCTCAGAGTCCACGTCCATTCTCCTGCTGTTCCAGCAATTACGGCCTCTCCTTCGTGACCATGAGTGAAGACTCTGATTCCGGACGCAGGAATTGATATGGCCATGCGTCATGTTAAACGGCAGCGTAGAGATGTACCGTGCCGCGTGCGTTGATTGTGCGTTGAAGGAGGTTTCGGGGTCGTGTTCAGATTTCGAATCCTTTGTTTTTGACAGACATTTAGTCGTATGATCTGACATAAATTTCGGACGTCTTGGACGGTAAATTCCTCGAGTCGTTGGATCAAACAAGGCTGGTCGACGCGGGGACCAACAAGGGACATCGGAGAGGAAAAAGTAACAAGTGACTGAACAGGCGCTTGAAAGGCGCTAAATTGGCTTGATGACGTCATTCAGGATGGGAAATTCAAGTCAAATTCAAGTCTCATTTCTCCGCCCATGATGTCGTTCACGCCTCGTATCATCCACTCTTGAAGAATGCAGATCAAATTCGAAACTCATTGATATGTCCACATATGGCAGACACAGATGAACTTTCTTTGAGCTTGCGGTCCGAGCGAGAACTGACACAGCCTTTCCAGGATGACCCTCCTACGCGCTACCATTTCCCCGCCATTGAATGGCCCTCCAATGAAGATATGTTTATTCTCGGCCCTGGAAGAAACATGAATCACCTCGAGGCTGACTCGAGGCACTGGTCCCCATGGGCTGTTCAACAGGTTTCCTTCATGCATCCATCGTTGGGGCTTAGGCGACGTAGAGTAGGTCGAGCCATGCTTCATCCCTTACTAACCGCCATATCAATTTAGGTTTGTTAGTCGCGCGCTGTAAATCGCGAGTAATGAATCGCGACGGATGTCTCTCGATTACGGCGCTCAAGTGTCGTAGGGTCGGACCAGTCATCGTGGTTCATCAAATATTCGAGATGTGCCGTGTGGTACTCCCTTCAGCACCGTAGAGAAGTGCGTTACCTGCGGCTGATCATATCTACAGCTCTCAAGCGCTTCAGAACCGGGAGTTTCGTGGGGCCGGGTTGATAAGAATGATACCCCAAAATTAAGGCTAGAATATGTCCGCGCCGCTGAAGCTTCATGGTGCCTGTACCCTTGGTCCTATGAGCTCAGAGTCAGCGTGAACCCACGGTGCGCTTGTCAATCTCATTCCCCACTCGCCTCGTTAATTCGACTCGACATCCCTCAGTCCTCCCAATCCCCACAATCCATGAATTCTGTAGCGTGGGCCGTAATATATGGCGTGTCTCTACTGGTGCGTAATTATCTTTATCTCTTTCTCCATTTGTCATCGTGGACTTACGCACTTCTCAAGACTCAGATACCACCCTCTTCCTTTCCATTTAGCCTGCGACCAGTATCACTATCCCGTCTATCGGTTTCAGGTATCAGCAATGTGAACCTCGTACCAATTTAGGTCTCACTGTTGAAGTTTAGGTTCATTGATTGCACGGAGGGTGCTCACCCCAGCCGAAGAGAAGGTAGAAACAAGAAAACAAGATTAGGGTGGCGACCCCAAACCCAACACGAGGCTTGAAGATCGGAGATCCCCCGTAAAAACCAGTAAGCAACCATCGCATCCAGACTCTACTCAACTCTTAGGATTGTAAAGGTATAATCAATGTGACGAGAAAAGTTACAAAGCAGCGTTTGGGCAAAAATCGAAGGACACAGCTCCATCAAGGCGAGGCGAAAGGAATGATTGCGTCGTTAGAAGCGCGAGAGATACGATGAAGACGGACGAACGGACGAATCATGACATCGCATCATCTTTTCGTGGGGTCGGACAGGCAACTGGGCAGACTGGATATACTCTATACCGTTCGTCTAGATGCATTCAATCAAAGCTTGAGTATGTGCTGCGAAGAGAGATGGGGCGATAGAACTGATGGTGAGGAGTGCGAGGAATGTTCATTGGGAGGCGATGGGATGGGAAGTAGTAGCAAGGAGGTGAGATGGATCGTTCATGTTGCTCCTTCCGTGCCTTCCACTAATTCATGGCTCTAGCGGCGTTGCAACTTGTCTTTACCCTTCTTTTTTGACTCGTCGAGAAGCAGATCTCATCTACGCGCTGGGCTGTACATGAGGATCCTGAATGAAGATTGTAGGGGAGGACAATTTTGCTTTCGTGACTGAATCAGTGTAGGGAAAGTCAGATCCAGTCAAGCAAAGCATGCGCACCTGCATTTTCGGGCTGTCTTTACACACGTGTTCATATTAAATTTGGCGAGTATAAGTAGCGTCTTCCTCGCTGGCAGGTGGTTCCCCGGAGAACCTTTCCTAAAAAACGACAACGAACGCTCCCCGACACAATGCATTTCTGCCAGTACCACGACGCCGATGCTCGTAACCTTGTTTTGTCCGTTGATGGGACAGCAAATCAGTTCAGCATTAAGGTACGTCTCTCCCTTCCTTCCCCCCCGCCCGGAATTCATTCGATCATATACTCTAGAACACAAATGTCATCGAATTGCAGAGCCGCCTGGTGAGGGACAACACACAGCGTACTTTCTACAACAGTGGTATCGGGACCTACGCGAAGCCGTCCCTTTTCTCGTTTACTTATCTCAAGCAATTTTTGTTTCATACAATTGACATGGCGATTGCTTGGTACGTTACATAGACTGCGCTATTGTATACAACTTACACATGATGACATAGGAACTTCGAGCACATCATTCACGAAGCGTATGAATGGCTTTCGGAGAATTATGAGCCTGGGGATCGAATTTACCTCTTTGGTGAGTTCTCATTCCATGCATTCTCTCGCTCATGAGACTCAGGATTCATTAGGCTTCTCAAGAGGAGCATACCAGGTTCGGGTCATTGCCGGAATGATTCACAAGGTGCTTTGACTTTCCAGTGCTTTTGGCAGTCATTTTCCCACTCGCTGAGCCGCTTCGTTGGTCAGGTCGGACTCCTCCATAAGGGCAATAAAAACCAGATTTCATTGTGAGCTCGCTTCTTTACCATATTATCCTTCCGGTGCCGAAACGAATATCAGTGCCTACGAGCTATACGCTTCGGTCACCAATGCTACCACACGCGACCAGCCACAGATATCAACAAGCTCAACAACGTCGCCAGGCTTGGCGACCGCCAATGAACACGATCTCTGTGCGGAATTCAAGCGGACATTGTGTCACTCAGATGTTCGGGTTCATTTTGTGGGCGCTTGGTATGTACCTACCTGATCCTTGTACTAGCATCTAATCTGGTGGTACACAGGGACACCGTCTCGTCTATAGGAGTTCTTCGCGGCCAATCCCTCCCTGAGACTGTTACTGGGATGGGCCATGTTTGCGCTTTTCGTCATGCCCTGGCGCTCGACGAAAAACGGGTCAAATTCCAACCTGAATACGTTAACGGCGGTCTTGGGCCTCTTCATGGCGATACGGGCAACGTGAAAGAAGTCTGGTTTCCTGGAACGCATTCCGATATGTACGTTTGATGCCTCAATTTGCCTTGCCTACCATTAGTAACGAAATTTCTACTAGCGGTGGCGGGAATCGTCCTAACGCAGATCTTTCCAACTTCGGTCCGTCGCTTAGATGGATGATGCACGAAGCTAGCAACCTGGGCCTACGTTTGACACGGTATGATGGACAGTGGATGACTATCCATCCAAAAGAATCCTTGAAGGGTGTTTGGAACCTGCTTGAGTACCTTCCCATCCCCTCACTTTCGTACACCAATAAGGACAGCGTAACTTGGTGGTATGTTTTCCTTCTGTTCATGGCTTGTCTATAATCTAATTTGTGCTGCTGTTCGCCAACTCCTCCTTAGGCCACATAGAGGCAAGGGGCGCAAGATCCAAGCCAGGCAGCTTATTCATGAGTCGGTGTTCCGCACCCACAAGGCACAGTCAGGGACTCCAGATCCCCCGTACATTCCTGCAGCAGATCTGCCTGATGATGTGTCTGGCTGGGATGTGCTTCTGGACACATACCCTTCAACTTCTTCCAGTCTGGTTGAAGGGGACACATTCGAGCGTCTTACACACACATTGAATGCACTGATAAGTGTGTACAACAGCAGAGACTTTTCGACGATCGATACATCAATAGAAATGCTGCGGCCGTACTTACAGGATGGTTAGCCTTCACCTGCTCACACCGAAATCGACTCGTTGACGTTGACCTCTTTTAGGTGATCGCCTAGCCTCAGAGCGTGAGCTGGGAAACGCAATACTGTACGCCATCGATGCCATCAACTCCAATCCCGGCCCGGAAATTCAAGAGACGCAGTGTCTGGATATTTTACGAGGCCTTCTAGCTTACGCACCGTCCATGTCGCCATGGGAGCGAGCCTTCAGAACCCTGAACATCAGGGCATGGTCCTCGCGGATTTCCAGGTCCTGTTTGTTGGATCTAAAAAGAATATATGAGTCACTCGGCGATCGTAAGTCTCAATCTTTACCATGTTTCAACGATTTCATTGATGGTGGTAATGAATTCCATGTCCGCCCTTTTTCAGCTCGACTAAATTTCTATGAATACCGTGTGCAGAATAAGAATGTCCAGGCCGTATCCCTTCCTCGGACTGGGCTACAAGTCATTTTGGACGATACTAGCGCGACCACGAGTACTTTGGAGGTTCACCGTTACAATAGGGACAGTAGAGCGCCGCGATTACATTGTGACGGTATATTTTCGGCGGTCCACCTTCCCTTTGACGTCGCTGTGTTCTCCCCTGACGGATACTTCGTCGTCGCGGCATCAAATTCTCTGCGCTTTGCTACTGTCATTGAAGCTCAATCGGCACATTTGAAGGTGGTCGACAGCATACCATACCCTAGACACAGCCCGGAACTCGACATTGGAGACGTCATTGTGGTCTGCACCTCCCAAGATAACAATCACATCATCTTCGGGACTGACAAGGGCTTTATCAGTTTCTCCACTCGACGTTCACAAATGAGTTGTTGCCGATTACGCTCCACTACCCCCATATGCCATCTTCTCAGCCATGACCTATCCACAGTCATATCCGCCAGCAGTGAAGGTGTGGCCCTGACAAATTTCGACTCGGAGGACCTTGGAAAAGACTTTGTCTTCAACGACTCGCTCGACATTACTGCGCTGGCATCTTGCCGTTCTACATCACTTATCGTGGGTGGATCGTCGTCAGGCGTCTTGAAAGTCTGGAAACTCGACGGGACGAGCGTTTTGCCCTCGGTCTCTACCCCTCACAGTGGCATTCAAGCATTAGCGTTCCGACCGGATGGATTGGTACTCGCCTCATCTGAACGTTTGTCTCGTCACGTCAGACTGTGGTGCTGCCAGACGTGGATACCCCTTATGAAGTTCGATGTTCAGCATTCAGCGTCATCTCTCACGTTCTCGTTTGAGGGGCAGGACCTCGTGGTAGCGAGTGCTGGTCGTGTTACTGTCTTTGATGCAATTATTTTCAACAAGGAAGAGTACACTGAGGCTAGGCCAGTTAATACCGAGGAGCCTGGTGATACTGAAGAGCCTCCAATACCGAGGAGTTGATGATACCGAGGAGTCCGATTACCAAGGAGTCTGATGATCTAGAAGATATTCATCGTCGTCCGGCTACTTCGATCATGGAGCGAGCCGAGATCAAAGCGGAGGGGCAGCCTGAGGAGCCTGACGATACCTGATGATACGAGCCTGTAAAAAATCGAAGTCAACAAGGAGGAAAATACCTATGCCTCAAAACTTAGACCCAGTAATGATTGGAGACATGTCAAGTTGATGTTGTAGAGTACACAAGAAGCAAAACTCGACCTTAGAATGGTGAAATCGAACGGAAGAGTAAACTTAGAAATGAAAACTTGAGCTTGAGAACTGGGTAGCAAGTCCTGAGTCCTGAAATGAATCTTATCTCATCCGTTGAGAGGAAGAAGAATGGGCGGTGAGGCCGCAAACTGAGCCAGGAAGCATGCGTCGCGGTTTGTCGAGCAATTATGATGACATATTAACGGGAAATAAGGAAAGAAAAAACGACACACTGCAATGGTCTATGATGGGATCCAAGACATCGGCGTGTCGCTACCGGGATCACAAAACGTGGAGTGGCCAACTGGGAGATGGTATCAGTAAGCAGCAAGAAGCTGCGAAAACCACAACCGCAATGAGGACACACCCAGCACATGGAGGTGTTTTCTGAGAGGAACGAGGAACGAAGTGAGAGGAGAGAAGGGGAAGGAGAGGATCAAAGCGAGCACCGAGGAACAGGAAATGCGTCGGCGTCTCATCAGACTGCTCCGGTAGTCCATCAAGCCTCGACGCGTCGTACCTATACACTTCAGCGAGGATTGAAAACAAGAAGGGAGAGCGGAGAAATGAAACACGAGAAATGAAAAATGAAGAATCAGAAGTGAAAAATCAGAAAACAGAGACGGAAAATAAAAAATGAAGAGTGACAAAGGAGAATCGACAAAGGAAACCCGAGAGACAAGAAGCAAACAAGGAAGGAAGACTGAGCGAGAGGCAAGAAACAAGTGACAACGAAAGTAAGTAAGCGTCCATCTTATCGGAGCGTTCGGGCGGTAACCAGTAACTGTCCATTATATACATGCCTCGGCGAAGAACATTGGGTACTCGATAGCGTCGCACGTACAGATTTCAAGCAGTACTACATGAGCGACGCCGGGGAGGAATACCTAACTAGAGCCTTCTACTAGTCCGGGTAGCATCGACGTAAGTAGCCAGAACCAAAAAGGCAGCCAGGGGCATGCATAGCACCAAGGTTAAACAAGGATCGTTTGGCTGCCGATATGCGCTCCACTTAAGAGGGGAGAACTAGAGAAAGAGTGGTGTCAACACTGGCATCGACAAGACGCGAAATGACGGTACGCACGATGACGTTGATAGTATGGTCGACCGACAAATTGGGCCAATTCATGCGCATGTAGGCAAAAGGATAGAAAGGTTGAGGGATATGTGAGGAGTATCACGACAACATTGAGGGGAGAACTTGGGGAAGGGAAGGTAGGGTGGGAAAGAGATGGACAAACCACGTTACCCGGACCCGTCGACGATGGAAGGTAACCAGTGTCCGGCATATCCGAAATCTACCGTAGGTTGCGTTGGGGTGTCTTGCGGTTTGACGGTCTTATGGAGGCTAGTGTTAGCGGGTGAGACGCATCCCAGTGACAGTGAGGTCGTACCTCCAGTCATCGAATGCTGGAGAGCATATATCCATAATTTAGACATACTCTATGGCACGTCGGTGGCAGCGACGTGGCATGACACAAAACCCCAAGTACCCAGGGTAGAGACATGACACTATTCATTATTCCTGTGGAGAGGAGGGAAGCACCATTAGCATGGGTGGCTAACTGGCGAAGATTCTGGAAAAAGAAAGGACAGATACGGGCGCAGGCAGAGGAATGGGACATGAGGGAATGAAGTACGAAGGGGGAAAGCGCAGGGCTGGTTACAGGTATGGGGTTATGAGGGTGTAGGAGGAGATGGGGGAGACAAAGATGAAAGGGGAGTAAGAGGCCGAACCATGAAGTCATAAGCATCAGCACAGGAAGAGCAGGCGCTGTGAGTCGTCGATATACTCGATGGGACGCCTGGTTGCTTTGGTCGCCTGAGTTCATGACGACGTTGAGGTGCCTGCAAAGAGGTAAGAAGAGTGATGTAACTCCACTCCCCTGCCGACGACTTGCACGGATCGGATGGGGGCCTAAGGATTCAATGGCAGATGAGTAATCGACTGGATTGGGCGCACAAGCCTGTCGACGAGATAGCATCAGCATGTGTATGAAGACAATGGAATAAAATGAGGTAGGAAAGGGCAAATTCGAGCAGGCGAGAAGAGCGTTCTAGGAAAACTATGCGGAGAAAGGGTAAGGAGAAAAGAGATAGACGCACCATCAACACGAGACTTGACACGCATGTGTCGTGTGCGTGGCATGACGGTTTGCGCTCCGAAAGACAGGGATGAGGTTGAGCGAAGTTTCGGTACCGATGGAGATGCATCACTAGAAGGAGGCGCGTTATGATCAGTGGGGGCGGTAGAAGATGACAGGGAAAGCGCACCTAATGCTCAGAGCGAGGACCAGCCCTGGTTGTTCTACTAGTGACATAACGTCGCAGTGTTCTAAAGGATATTCATGGCCCAGGTAAATGGCCTAGGGTATGGCTCTATGAGGGGAGTAGAGGAGGGTAGAGGGTCGAATACTCACGGACTGTAACCGACTGGAGCTCTGCAGACATGCCTCCTCGCGTTGTTGAAGTTTTACTTGAAGTCATCCAAGGTAGGTGATTGGCGTTGGATGATTCGTTTCGTTTTGCTGGCCTTGCAACGTTTCTGGCTGGGGATTAGAGTCAAGTGTGGAGGTCCCCTGAATATTCGGCGTGTGCTTCTCCGTGAACTATAATAGAGTAGAAGGAGCGCGAGTAGATTAAGGAGAATAATACGAGGCAGGTCGTATCATTAACCACGTTTGCGTAGGAGCTGGCGGCGTCAAAGGTCCTAGGTGGGTCAGAGTCAGGACGAGGGATGAAAAGGAAGAAAGAGGTGTACTCACGGCGAACTCAAAACCTATAGTCATTCCCCTCCTGTTCCCGCAACTAAAGATACTCTGTGCGTGACAATTGGTAAATCCTCTGAGTCTAGTCGCCATCTTTCTGGACATCGGACGAGTCGACAGCGTTAAGAGGGATGCCCAAGGAGCGCTTCTTCCGTCCGTTGGAGTAGGAGTCGAGGTCGGTGTTCTCTTCAATCTGGCAGCCATTTATTTTGATTATACGTCGACTTGGTGGATCCTGAGGCCTGAGGCATCGTTTCGCGTCAAACGAGCTTGGTCGATGCGGAAGAGAAAAAAAATTGTCCAGTCGGCGCTAAACGCCATGTGCGATGACGTCATCCTTGTCGGAAACACGACTTACTTCTTGCTTCCACAGAACAGAAGAGAGTTGAACGGATGATAGGTCGCCGTTACTCCTTGAGAGCGGGGGTGATGACTGTGAACTCTCAGATGGTCGAAATAATTAGAAGAGGTACTCTACGTAGGCACACGGTTTTCTGAAGCGTCCCGTTAGCTAAGTAGCTTTGCGTTAGCTTGTCGTTGACGGGCAACGAAGATCCGATATAATTACAGACCTAGCGTTCAAGCAGCTGCGTAAGTATCAACGGAAGAAAATGATATAAATCAACGACGAAGATTGGAAAATGACGGACTCAGCAGCATCGGTCACCATTTGAAAAATACTCGTACATGACGAGAAAGGAGAAAGGAGCTCGAGGAGAAGGACTTCAATCTCTAAAGTATTATTGTTGAACTCTCCGCCTATTCCAGATAGAGTAAATTCGCGTAAGCTTGTGTAAACTTCTACTCAGAGATGAAGTAACAACCCACATTCTCCCTCAGTGTCGATACTCTCTTCTGTAACGTCTTGTGAAAGTCAGCAACCGCACAGCGCATGCTCTGCTTGAAGCAACCCCTGCAATCCACCGAAGCACCCTTCATCGGATCGGCCAACGCCTCCCGAAGGACTCGTAGTGGCGCACCCGTGGACATCTCCTGCACCAATTGCGCTACATACGCGGCCCACCAGCGTGGCCCACGGCTCCCACTGGTCCCCATGGCAATCCACCCGCAACTATGATCATCCTTACTCTGCACGCCGGATTGTAGACCCGCGAAGCACATGTCTATCTTGCCCACGCCCCGACGGACTCGAAGATGGTATTCAAGCAGCTTCCAGAACGCTGCTGATGTAAGGGAAACCCCTTCTTGAGTAACTCCAGATGCTTGACCTATCAATTCATCAATGGAGTAGTAAAGAGACGCTTCGGCGACTTTCTTAGCGAGATCACACCATCCGTGACGGCAAGCTACCACCAAGGCCTGTAACGGCTGATTCTGGATGGTTTCCGCGCAAATGTAGATATAATGCGCCTCGAGAAAGCGCATAGCTCTGTCGAGGCAGTATTTATCCACCACAGGCACTAACAGTTCGAGTGTCTGGACGTCCGGAATGCTGGGGTTATCTCCGGGATAACAAAATCGCAGAATGTAATCGAGGATGAGGGAGGATTCCTCGAGAGGAAAGACTGGAGTCGATTGTGTAGTTGCGTCGTGATCGGGGGAGGGAAGGTCTAGCATCGTCTCGAACACACGAGACGAGAGGGAGAGGATTGCTGTGAAAACTCGGAACTCAACGTTGTCGGAGGAGCGAAGGATAAGATCGGCTTTTGGGCTGTTGAATGGGTGATCGGCCACACTGGGAGAGTCGTTTGGGGAGGACATGATGACCGCTTAAAGTTACGCACTGTGGGTGAGTTTGTGTAGGAATCAGGAATGGTTGGATGAATACTGGTGTTCACCCATCGAAGTACTTATTCGAAGTACTTGGTGGCGATTAAGCTGCGATCCTTTCGAGTCGGTTGCTTCTGGAATTCCACAGTTAGACATGCGAAGCGACTGTGATGGGATTGAAGCGTTGGCAGGGTACGGCTTACTTGACGTTTGAATTGACATGTCCCATGGGAAGACTGAGATAATACCAAGAAGGCTCTCTCGAGTTCCACCGTTGAGGGCTGCGTATATACTCTTCCCAAGCGTCAGGCCAATCATAGGAAGCTTCTGAATTGAGGTCCGAGAATCTGACTGCGCTCTGAGTCTGTAGAGTGAAAGATGATCAAAGTAACCCCTCGAATTGTACATGTGAGATCACAGTGCGTAGTGAAACCTGAGCGTCAAGTTCGAGCTGAGTCTGATCGGAGTAACATCGAAGGTGGTGTTGTTCTCATCCTTCGAAGGACGCGCTAGATCTAATAGAGCGGAGTCCTGGAGAAAGCCTTGAGATTGGGAGGAATTTAACTAGACGTTCTGAAGGAAGGAAGTGTCCTACCGACCCATTCCTTCCCCCTCCCTTCTGAGAACTGTTTCCCAACTGAGCAGAGAGAACCACGAGTCGCTAAAGAGGACCTAGAACCTCGAACTTAGACAGAACCCCGAGACGAGAAATGATAATACATCCTTCGAAGTTCGTACAGTAACTTGTGAGGTCGTCAATGGGTGCTGAAACTCAAGTGGTTCCCAGCGAACAAAGGGAAGGAAGATTGGTACCAGTCGTACACGTTTAAACCAGCTAGACCTGAAAATAGAAGATGGTCGAGGAGAGGAAACCATGGCCACACTGCGTGAGGGAATCGGTTTTCCGCGCGCAAGACCAGCACGGTCAAAACACACGGTCTTTGATCTCGTTTTCGCTGTAGAAAATATTAGCTATTCCTGTAGGAAAACCAGATAGTAAATAAAGGGTTTTCTGATAAGTCATCACAAAGGAAAACCAATCGGAAAATGTGACGTTTTCTCATTGGTTTGACCGCAAAAAGACCTTTAATTTTACAAAGGGAAAACCAATTATTATAGTCAGTATAATCCGTTTTCAGGTCAGAAAACTTGGGATTTTCCTGCGGGAAAACTATCATGAAAACGATGTGTTTTCTCTTTGGTTTTTCGCTTTCAAGACTTATCACAAAATCAATTATTTTCCAGCTGGTTTTCCCACAAGAATAGCTAGCGTTTTCCATTGTCAAAACGAGATCGAAGACCGTGTGTTTTGACCGTGCTGGTCTTGCGCGCGGAAAACCGATTCCCTCACGCAGTGCACTGACCGGGTTGTAAACCAGAAGCATGAGCGAACAATGAGTGAAGGCGAAAACAAACCAATGACATCATCTGAAGCCGTTTAGCGCCCGTCGCAGTTTCTCCCGCTCATCCACTTCACCGTCCAAGCTCGTTCGGTGCAAGACCACAGAATCCAGTCTACGGTCGGACTATTCTCACAGATCAAAGAAAGACATCTACCAACTTGTCTCTGAAGCACACCCACCCGAACCGATTGAAGCACTTTCCCAAAACTTTCCGAAGCCCGAATCCTTGACCAAGGGACCCAACGGTGTGAACTTGACTCACCAGGAATATGAAGATCCGATGGAAAATGGTGACCAGTGAAGAATACGGAGCGCATGCTTGCACTAGAGCACTTAGATAAGCTGGAACAACAGGGGGGCCGGACACTGAGTACGCCTCCTTGTCCTTTCTTTTATAAGGCTGGTCGTATTCACTCTTCCCCTAGTTCATTAGCATCTTCCATTCATTGGGACCATGTCTGCGAAACTCTCACCGGGAAGGAAACAATTGAGCAGCCAGTGCTCGTGAAGGAAGTCGCCCTCTCATGTACGCAGTTCTACTCCGTTCAGTGGCCTTTCTTTGGCTCACGCTGCTTTTAACAACGAATGCTCTACTCTCAAGGGACAAACCGCCGATCTGGAGCCTCGTTGGTGCCTTCCAAGCCGTGTTCGCAGAAGCTGGACGGCTGGATCGGATGGTAGCCTCTCTTTTGACCGTGTCGGTGCGTCTCCCTTTCCCTTCATTTCTTTCCTCTACAACTCATTGACGTCTGGCGTTCACACTCATTCTAACGTAGCTAACACACCTCGCGCAGCGTCAGACTCAGAAAGCACAGAAGAACTATTTATTATGCACTCGCGACTGACTCAATGCTGAGATTCAGCGACACGACGGTTCGTCTGCTTGTTCATCTGTCTCTGTCCCCTTTGTATTTCCCCATCACAATCATCACTTTGAGTCCTTCATGAAGGTCCTCCGTCGTACGCTTCGCTGTGGCGCGCGCCCTCTCCCAGTCGTACATCATTAAGTACTTCACACAGCAAAGTTCATCGCCTTCATTCTTATGCTGATAACACTTTCTTTCTTTCTCCACAGGACCGTATGCACGAAAACCCCATCAGCTGCTCGCTTACCCTCGAGTCCTTATGGACATTGCTAGCATCGCTGCTTGAGAAGGCAAATACAATCTTGTTCGCCGTTAGATTTCGTGCTGGTCGGGCATGGAAGTACCCTATGCTCTACCACGAGCATCCTGAGGGGTATGTTATCTCTGCCTTCCCCACCATCTCCGTCGTCCTTAAGGACCCTGTCCTGACGTGTTTTCCTTCAGTATGATCTTCTACCCAGCCAACCTTCGGAATCGCCCCCACTTAGTCACGCGATGCTGCCCCTTGACTGGTCTCGTCCGTTTACGATGTTAGCGCCGTAGCCTTGCTTTGTAGCTTCTTCCTCGCACTGAATGCATTTTTGAAGTTCCATAGTTTTGATGACCTCTCCGTCGTACGCGCACAAAGTACCAAGCCTCGGAGTTGGGTTGGGTAGATGGGACGAATGAAGATGCTTTTTGCTCTGGTAGGCCCCTGAATGGTCGCCAGATGACAACGAGGCAAAAACGAGGCAGACGTCACTCCATTAGCAATTCCTTTATCGCCTCACAACACCACGAAACACGTCTTCCCTGCGTCAACCACTCACAAGATACAATCATTGATGGTATGTGCTTCAACAAACCAGTATTTGTCCTTATCCTTCTCGTCGTTTCGTTGGCTCAGCTACTTGAACATTTTGCCAGGCGAGGGTATATCCCGACCTCAACGATCAATGCGCGATTGACAAGAAGATCGCTAAACACATGAAAATCGTTTGCGCGCTGCGTACGCGTCGGAACACCTTCGCTGCGATCTCCAAGCTCCCGAACGAAATCATTGCAGAAATTTTCATCGCGTGCCGAACGCTACGTGAGATATTCAACCATACGCCATCCGCGATCATCCTTGTCTGTACTGCGTGGAGGGATATCGCCTTGAGTACTCCGCAGGTCTGGTCCCACATCTCCTTTGAGGACCCTAACTCCATTTCCCGGTCACTTGTACATTCAAAGAAGGAGCCTCTTGACGTTGAGTGCGATGCGTATCACTTCTATGGACTTGAACAACGACATCCTATGCGTCTCTTGGCCATAGAGACATACAGGTTCAAGGAGCTGCGTATACGTGGGCCTGGATATGATACGTCACGAATGGCTGCCCATTTCTTTGAGAAGGATGGCAGCCCTAGTGCTCCTCTCCTACAAAAACTCTCGATCCAGGTTGACGTGGGACGGGATGGCGATGAGGACAGCATGATACCTTGGATCATGACATCATTTTGGAAGGACTTAACCGCTGTCCGGTCGATGACGCTCCTGAGAATCCTGCCAATCAGCACGCCTTACCTCCCTTCCTTGAGACATCTCACCATCGATGTGAGCAGTGAAGGAAGGTTCCTATCCATACCATGGGTCATCCAGCTACTCCGTAACGCGCCTTTGCTGGAAAATGTTACGATTGGCAAGATCTCGTCCGACCATCCCATTTCACTTACGCCACCCCTCCCCATCGCAATACCCCTTCTCGGGCTGCGGACGGTCAAGTTGAAACTCAAATTCCTACAAGAATCAAAACTACTGAGCTACCTCCAAATTCCAGACACCGCCAATGTCGACATTGAATTTCAGGGATGTGGTGATACCCGCAAGATCCAGGAAAATATTTCTCATCTTCGTCGGTTCATCTCCACACGCTTCCCACCGGATTCATCTCTGGACGTGAGAGTTGTTATGGCGGCATTCACGGATGACGACTATACACTGACTGTTGGTACCAACGCGTCCACCGACCAATTCCAGCTACGGATAATGGACTTTCCAAGCCCGCTCAGACGGGAGGACAACATTGTGACGTCACTTCCCCTCGGCGCAATCCACAATCTACGCTTCTGGGGGAGTATGGATGATGAGGAAGGTCTGGCTTGGTCGAAGCTCCTTCCCTTTCTAGTTCATCTCAGAAGCGTTCACACCGACCGAGTGGAAATACTCCGCCTACTTGTTGGACCTGAACCACACTCGCCCAACATCACAAGTGCAGATTTCAATAACCTGGACCTGTTGACCATTCGAGTGGAAACTGAATGGAGAGCGAAAGATGATGATTGGATGTTGTTTATTTCTCTTTGTAGGATCCGCAAAGAACATGGGAAACCGATACGAAGTGTTGATATCCAAGATTGCGACATTCAGAAACCACAACTTCGGGAACTCGAGCGGTACACAAAGGTAGGATATGAGAAGGATTACTATCCAGATACTGAGGAGGAAGAAACAGAAAGCGAAGAGGGCGAGTATGAAGATGAGGAAGACGAAGAGAATGGAAATTAAGTAATTTTATATTTCTCCATCCCTTGTCCTTTCGCACAAATTCGAAGCCCGTTTAATCGATGTTTCTGAAAGAAACGAGGAACGAGAGACACGAGCCGTGAAATGAGGATCCAAAAGTGAGAGGAGAGAAGGGGAAGGAGAGCACCGAAGCGAGCACCGAGGAACAGGAAACGCGCCCGCATCTCATCAGACGGCTCTGGTAGTCCATCAAGCCTCGACGCGTCCGACCTAGACGCTTCAGCGAGGGTTGAAAAACACGAAGGGAGAGGAGAGAAATAGAAAATAAAAAATGAGAAATGGAAAAGCAGAAAACAGAGAAGAGAAATAACAAATGAAACGCGAGACAGACGAAGCGAGGAGAAACAAGAAACAAGTCAATGAACACTGAGCGAGAGGCAAGAAGCAAGTGATAACGAAAGGAAGTGTCCATCTTAGCAGAGCGTTCGGGCGGTAACTAGTAACTGTCCATCATACACATAGCTCGACGAAGAACACTGAGGGCTCAATAGCGTCACACGTACAAATCTTAAACAGTACAACGTGAGCGACACCGGGGAGAAATACCGAACTCCTCTACAACCATCTACTAGTCCGGGTAGCATCGACGTAGGTAACGAGAGCAAGAAAAGCTGCCGAGAGCATATAGTAGCCGTTTGACCGACGTGTGCTCTCCGCTCAAGAAGGGAGAACTGGAAAGCGAGCGGTGTCAACGCTGGCATCGACGAGATGTGAAACGACGGTACGTACAATGACGTTGATAGTATGGTCGACCGACAAATGAGACCAATTTTGTATAACGATACTACTCATCGAAATCGGCGGGATTACCAAGAACCTGGGAGAAGTAAGCCAACAATCATGAGGGGATCGAGGAGTGACGCACCTTCCAACGGTCTTCGCGGCATCGTGACGGTACAGGACAGACGTCGTCTGGCCGCATCGAAGGGCTGCAAAAACTTCGACAGTAGCGCGGATGGAGACTTAGAGTCAAGCTCACGCGAGTAAGTAGTCGATTTGCGGCGTCGTGTATGCAGGACTGTAGAAGATATCACGTTAGTATGCGCATGAAGACAGCAGGACAGAAAGGTCAAGGGATATGTGAGGTGTATCGCGACAACGTTGAAGGGACAATTGAGGGAAGGGAAGGCAGGGGAAGAAAGAGATGGACGAACCAGATTACCCGCGTTCATCGACGATTGGGACCAACTAGCATCCAGCTTGTCGACAATCCATGGCTAGGTAATTGATTTGCGTTGAAGTGTCTTGTGGTTTGACGGTCTTGTGGAGGCTGGTGTCAGTGGTTGAGATGCACACCAGTGGCAGTGAGATCGTACCTCCAGTCATCGCAAGGCGGAAGAGAGCATGCATTGATATTCTCGACACACGGTAGGGTAGCGACAGCGATGCGATGCGACACGACACGGGACCCGAGATACCCAGGGGAGATGCACGAAGCTGTTGATGATGCCTGTCGAGATATCATCAGCATGGGTGGCGAAGAAAGAGCGGATACGGACGTGGGCAGAAGAATGGGGATATGAGGCAGAGAAGTGCGGAGGGGAGAAGCGCAGGGATGAGTATGATTTTGGGGTAATTGGGGGTGTCGGAGGGAGGACGACATGGAGCGGGAGATGGGAAGAAAAGGGCGGGTAAGAGGACGAACCGTGAGTTCAAGGGCATCAGCACGGGGAAAACAGGCGCTGCGAGTCGTCGATATGAAGGGCCGGCTGGTTACTTTGGTCACTTGAGTTCAAAGCGACGTTGAGACGCCTTCAAAGAGGGTAGAAGAGTGGTGGTAAGTGAGCTGAAGGGGGAAGGAGTCGAAGAGGATACGCACCCAATGCTGAGAGCAAAGATCTCACAGTCCTCCTTCTACGAGCGATAGAGGGTCCCAGAAATGAAGATGAAGAGACTACGTCGGTAAGAATCGACAAAATGATCCCTCCTCCTCCATCTGCTGATGCCCAGTCAATTGTGAGATTAGTTCCTTCACGGTCAGCGAGCAAGGTATTGGCTCCGGCGTGTGTCATTTGCATGCATGGTCGAGCGCGAGGGATCTTTTGGTCCTGATCGTTGTAGTGTTGCCGGTTATATACAGGAGGATACGAGGGCGAGCTGGAATGCGTTGAGACCGTTGAGAGGTGGTAAGGGGAAGCTGGGAGACGAACCTGCGTCATCTGGTGTTTTTGTTTTGACGTACTGGAAGTGCCACGAGCAACGGAGAGCACCATTTTTCTGATGGAGGTAGGGCGAACGGATGAAAGTAAATGCTCTGAGGGTGTTACTGGCAACGTTGGCACGAAACGGCTAAAAGAATTCGAGTCAAGACGGTGAGTAAAAACGGATGGAAAAGCGTACCAGCAGCATTTCCCTCTCTCCTTCTATACCTGCAACCGGATCCTCTCCCATCGTGGCCGTCGGTGGAGACTCCATTGCGATACGCCAGGCTTTTCAAGGCTGGTGCATTGTACAAGCCCACGTTGAAAGGGGAGAGCTGGATAATCAGTCCACCCGAGCGTCTGTGTAGGCCTGTTTCGAGGTCGAGTGTGGTCGAAAGGTATTCACCCAGCCGTGGACGCTTGGAGAGAGAAAGAAGTTGCAGAGAAAGTAAGAAAAACTGAAGAAAAAGCAAAGGAAAAGAACGCGTCCGATGGGCGCTAGACACGTCTTCGGTCTGAATCAATGACGTCATCCATGGTCAACTTGCGGTCAAGGTTCTTCTCTCTTCCTTCCATCCGAATAGCGCACGGCTTCCCTTCTCGCTCAACACTGTCAACATTGTTTCAGTCTCCCGTTGCCTACAAGCTTGAATCACGAGTGGCTTTTGCTTGACGGCAGCGCGTGTGGTCTCAGGTCTACGCTCAGCTTTGGTTGCATCATCCTCGTCAACCTATATAAGTTATATTCTTTTCTCCACGCAGTCTCCTTTGGAATTGCTCGCCAGTTACTCTATTCCGGGCGCTGTAGCTTGTGGACCATCCAGTTTAGTCATGAAATTGACATGCCTTTGAATAACTACAGCGCATCCACAATTTGGTACAAAAATGCGCCGAACGCCCCCGGTACGTTGATCTACTTCCTCAGAGTCATATATCGGCCGCTCACTTCCCGGGACTGTGTAGACAATTGCTACGAAGCAGCGGTAATTTATTAACCGTTGGCTTCAACGAATTCTTCCTCCTGCCCGAGGGTGGAGATCAATATCAATTTGGGTGGAGTGTTGATGAGTTGTGACCTTTGCCACAAGGTACGTCTTCGAGCTTCAAAGCCTAATGTTCGGTTCTCAATTTCCAATTCTCATTTCGTCTTTCTCATTCATATTGATCATCCCTGGAGAATAGTAGTACCTGTCTAAAATCAACCGTCCCGAGAGATCACCCCACTTTGAAATTTCACATCAATGTCCGTGAACTCAAGGGTCAAGACTCGTTTACGCCGACTCCAGCCTTAGTACGTTTGGACGGCGGCATGCGATGTGGACGAGGCATCTGCTCGATTTGTGTTTCTTACAGTGTGTCTTTCAGCTTTGTGTCTCATGTCGTTCGTGAATCTCACCTTGATATCTTATCTCTTGTTTCTCAGAGGGAAGGCTCTGCGCGCAACGACACTCGATCCCGGCGGAAGGAGGAATCCACAAATATTTAAGATTGTGATGTGTGTATGGAGCAAGACGTGAGCCCCATGACCGATGCTACCTGGGCTCGTTTCCGACTAGAACTCAAGTCTCTTCAAGTTACCTGTTAGGAAATTAACCATCGCACTCACCAATTACAATTTACAATTACAGACCCAGACCATTCCACCAATGCTCCCAGGTGCGTACCGGAGCTATCACAAAGAGTATGGGGAGCGTTTGATTTCGAAGGTATCGTTTAACTTGTTTCGGGGGTGCCGAGTCGTCCAATACCCCGCCATAGTCAGCAGCACACAAATGAGGGAACTTTCTGAACATGTCGGCAGCGTGATTGGGAGGACGCGTGTATTGTGTGTCAAGGTTGAAGTAGCGTAATGTTGTCGAAGGAATCGAGAGCAGATGTTGATGAACATCTCCTTCCTAAATAGATGAATAAGTAGTAAGAAAGGGAGTGAAAACGGACGAACCTCCCATCCTCTCATCGTAACGTAGAGATACTCAATATGCTTGAGATATGGGAAGATTTGACTGATTATCGCTGACACACATATGACGTTGAGCGTACGAAGGTGTAGGTAGATATCCGGAGTGCTTGGGATGTGACGAAGTTCACTGGTCCCACCCAGATGCTCGATGTGTCTACCACGCACCAGTGCAGGCCATAGCTGGGTCGAACCAATGAAGGTATGAAGATTCTTCAGAGCGGTCTCGGGGACCGTTAACGCACAAGCACCCGGAGATCGTAGCTCCAAGTACACGAGACTCGGTTGCGCTGCAATCAAATTTTGCAGGGCGTCCAAAGGGGGCGTGCCGATGTAGGTGAAATGGGTAAGGCTCGTAGAGCCGATCGATGTAAGAGGCGACCTATCCATGCCGACGATGCCCAATTTGAGCTTTTGTAGACTCGTCATCTTTGAGAGAACAGTTGATGAGGTGGTGTCAAGGAGGGTGTGGATAATACTGACACACCGTGCAAGGATTGGTATTTTTAAGGTAAAAGGGTTCGAAATACGCGAAAAATACCAGGAGTATTTTCACGGTATTTCGGCCAAACATACCGATAAAATACCTTAGGGCCGGACCTAGGGTAACTTGGACTAAATGACCGAAAACTTACGGAAATAGTACCAGAAAAGTACTTAGAATTTACACAATTAGATTTTTGGTATTGCTTTTGTCCTTTTATGGTCTTTGCTTTGTTGATTTAGGATGTTTCGAGCGAATTTACGATTCCTTTCCGCCTTTGGTAAGCTGCACCGAAAAACTCCGAAAATACCGAAATGGACCAAATAAACATATTTAGCATCATTTCTGGCTCAAAGTACAATGTAAATACAGTTCAACTCCGACATTCAGTATTTTGCGCAAACCAACTTTGAAAATACTGATCATTCCGAACTCCAGCTTTCAGTACTTCATGAAAAAGTACAATGAACATACTAATCAAATACCAAAATGCTCTTAGTGTTGTCCAGCCGGCGAAAGACATCAAGAGGCGAGATATCCAAGATACCACGCGGCGGAGTGAGCAAAGGTCTAGGTCAATGGACGACGTATACGCGAATTGAGGAGATGCAGGCTCGAGCGTGTGGATTCACCTCCCTGCCCCCAAGCCCAAACGTCTGTGATCGCTTCCAAGGTACGTCATGCCATGTACCTCTCTTGAGCCGCGACAACGAAGCATTGACGTATGTCTTGCAGGTGCTATGCCATTACCTTACCCCGGCACCATGGGGCTGGTCCTCGACTGGTGATCGTCGCTGGTGGATGATGCTTCGTCATAGCACGAGGTATGGCCAGGTTCCCCAAGAGTAGGAACGAATTCTCGTCGCGGAGGCTCTGTGGTCAGGGCGGAATGTATGGTTAGGTTGATACATTGTGCGAGAGTGGAATGGACTCACATATCGCAAAGGTCAGCGGGATTCTTGAGCACCCACGACCAGTAAACACCACTTCCACATCCGCATACCACCCTCTCCTCCTCCTAGAATCCCAGCTCCCGCTTGAGTCGAAACACCGCGACGAAGAAAGTTGGGGAAAGCCGGAGGAAAGGGAGGAAAGGGAAGGAGAAGGAGAACAGCCATCCCCAACCTTTGAGCCGACTGGCATGGAGGGCCCTCGAGAAAGGCGGGAGCCCGGCTTCGTTGATCGTCGGCGTCGATGATCGTACACCGTGATGATGAGGGACCACGCGTGCTCGCCCGTGTTTCGATATATTGCTTGGTGCGACGGGATCACGATGGTTGATGGGGGTGTTTGGACGCGGAAGTAGTAGCGTGCGTTGAACCTGGAAGTAGAGTTCCGAATGGTAAGTTGGGTAAGTTGTTGACTTGACTTGTATGAGCGTTCAAGAGAGGAACGTACATCCCAGTGAGTTGACGTGGACTACGAGAGAGTAACATGAATGAGCATATTGAATAGAGATAGGGTAGTAGAACGAGATCGTTACCAGCCATGAGGACCATACAGAAAGCCAGGAAGATGACAGAAGATTGAACAAGTCGAGTGCTTGGTGACTAAGGCCCAGTTTGATGAAATTCCAAGTCTAAAGTAAGCAAGAGGGTATCGGATGGATCAGTATGTGGTGGGCGTTGGTTAGATTGACACCATGACTGACCGATGTTGGTTGGAAGCCTTTCGCGAGGGGCCAAAGGCCGAACCTATGATCATCATCATCAGACGTGAGAGATGTGGCCGAGCGTGGACCCAGGAAAACGCGCGTACACTGTAACAGACGTAGCTGAGGCGCAGTCTCATTAGAATCTTGAAACGGCCTATCAGATAACCCGGCAACATACCAATCCCAACAGCTATGGAATAAAAAACCGCATTTCACAGGCATGCATCTGCTCTCCCTCAGGCCTCAGTTCTGGTGCGAGCGATAACGGGTGAGAGAGCTCACCAAAAGAGCCAGCGATCAATAAGAACTGAGATAAACTTGATTTAGAAGCACGGCAAATTGATAGGAACGTGAGAGAGCGTACCACGGAGGCCGCGATAAATCTGACGAAGATGTCTTTTGGTTTCGCAACTAGTGAAGGAGAAGGAGAGTGGCATCGCGTGATCTGGGTGCAGGGGATGCACGGGTGGACGCATGTCTCCAGATCCGGAGGCCATACATACTGAAAGGAAGTGTTTGGTCAAAGATACCGTATCATCGGGGGAGGAGATGGCGTACCAATGAGCGAGTGATGATCAGCACGACCATGTTGAGCTAGGGGGGAGGGGGGGCATGGGCGAACCTCCAAGGCGTAGAAAACCTACAAATGGGTAAAAGGTGAGTACCTTCGGCATTGAAGAAAAGAGAGAACACCCAAAGTATATACCCAATACATCGCTCCATAACCAAAGATAACCTGCCTCCCTGAGCTCGTTGCTCAACTATCTCCTTCGTTCATGATGTCAGACTCTTACAAGTAATATCGGGATGACGTACCTCCAAGGGACAACACGAAGGAACCCGATCCATCAAGATTCACCGAAGAAATTCAAGATTTTGTGCTGGCGGGGTCAAACTGACAAAACGGTCATGCGTAAGTGACCGTCCTCAAAGAAAGGCTCAAATCACTTACATATACTTCGAATAGACTAGGGACGACTATACCGAGTCTTCCACGCCGTTCCGGCAGATTTGAGTTTTTGGACTTTCATGAGACGACCCATGGGTCGAATTTTTCAAAACGACAGGGAGACTCGCAAACTCAGTTAGAGGTGGGGAAAGGGTGTGGGAGTATGGTAGTATGGTTGATGTCGATGGTCGTATCAGTGCGGATGGGGAAATCGAGATTTTAGGTCGAGATAGGTACAAAATGGACGTCTATAACCATAGAACGGAGTGATTAAGGTTGCGTGTAGACAGCGAATATATTTAGCGTGACGTACCCTTGCTTGACCGCTCAAAACATCAAGATTCCGTGGATAGATAAAGGAATATTTCCCGCTCACCCCAAAATGAAAACATGTTACCCTGCGCGAAAGGTAAGTAAGTTACTCTTCCAGACATATTGAAAAGACTCACCATTGGTTCCCTCACTCCCATTGCTCCCAAACCTTATTGACATCCACCCACTTGCGACGGTTGACTGGTACTTACCAGAGTGCTTGAAACGGTTTGACCGTCTGGGATAACAGTGTAAGCAGACTCATCTGCGTCTGGGAGAGACTTAGATCTATGAATGATTGCGATCAGCGTGACACTTATTGTAACGTAGGCGGGCTTTGGCACCAATGAAAGGCACTCAGGGATAGTTATGCTAGATCCAACTTGGGAGAGGCAGAGGCAGATGTCAGGTTATAGCATTTGTCACGGGTAGGGTCAAGGGGGTAGATGGTGAGCACGGTTTTATTCAATTGGATTATACATCAATCTTCGGAGAAAAGGAAACGGAGAGACTGGCACGAATGAGATGGGATGATGATGGATGAAGGCAGCGCACTCACAATCGCCTGCAGCATACTGACTTCAAGCAACTCGTTACATGGCAGCGCATGCGTCGACGTCAAAAACTACGTGCCCCATCACCTTGCGGTAATCAGTAACGATTACATTGTCCTCGTCAACGTCGAACGAGACACAGAGCCTCCCATGGGCGTCGTAACCATAGACCAGTCCGGAGGTGCCGTTTTCTTCACAAACGCTAAAGTTTGAGAGCGTGAGCTTTGGAAAGGAAATCGTTAAGGTGAACAGACATGACCGCCAAGTTGTGGGCGGCGTTGGAGGAAGCGAGGGCTGGGCTGATCTTGTCGAGTACGCGCTGGCACTGAGTGCTTGAAAGCTGGCGAAGTCGGAAACGAGCCATATGTTCTTAATAAAAGATAGAAAGGTGAGTATCATAGAGGCGAGAACACAGATGCTTACGATTTCTGTGTTGGAGTTGTCGATGCTAACGGGTAAGGCCAAATTTGGCTACGATCGCGCGCTCAGGCTCAGCGATAGGCGCTCGCGTCCCAATATGGCCGATACAGGCGCCCCCAATAGGTAATAGGCGCTCGCGTTCCACGGTAGCGAACGCAAAATCCCGAGACCCCATTCCATGATAATCATCCTCGACGGCAAATTGAACGTTCACATATTCTTCATCAAACACCGGCTCATCAGCGTACTGCGGTATCTTGAACACGATTTTGCTCACCTTTTGCGTACTCAACTGGGATCTTCGCATTGATCGCGTTTGGTGCAATCGAAGAGCTTCAGCGGGGATCATATCTGGATCAGTGCTGGTTGAGTGGATTGTCTTGACCTGATGACAAACGAGCGAGACTTACGAGATAGCGGTGGTCGGAGCGATGGCGCTCTCCGCTCTTTCTTCTATTGTTAATGATGCTTCTTCGTCGTCGAGCAAGACCGCAACGGGTTCGCTCGCAGATATACTGCGGTCGCAAACGCAGAGGAGACGAATCGATAAAACCATCAACGGACCCGCTGTACGAGCCAGTCGCTGTATTCCAGTCAACTGCACGGGGGACAATACGCGCTTGGATTGATATGACCAAGGCCTCCCATTCAAGTCCCCACGACAAACTAAGGATGTGTTGATTAGGCTGAAATACAACCAGAAATGAAACGCCGATTAACTCTACCCAGTATCAGTTCACCCTACAGAGTATATGGTAAGTCTGGATCGTTGAGCATGCTTCGTAGTTTTGACTTTTGAATGAAGGTGTGCGACGTTTCGACCATTAGCAGCCCAACGATTATCGAGTTTGTCAATCAATTTCGGCCTCGCCTTTAACATCGACCGTTAGAAATTGTGACAGATGAAAACAGTAGTGCGAATACCCACAATTGGTTGTTTTGAGGTCTTTTCGTGCAGATTCTGTGTCATACATCTAGACTGGATGCCAGAAGCAAGACCTATAGTGCACACATTGTGTGTGGCGAGCAGACATAGGGAGAGTACGAAAACTGCTCTGTGGGCAATCAGATGCCTAAGGCAAGGCAAGGATCTGTGGGTTTGAAGGAGCAGAATAAGCTCCCATGGAGGCTGCAAGACATGTTAGTGGAACAGACCTTGGTGACAGAGAGGGATTTATCTTGGGACTCGAGGGGAAAGTGAGACGGCATGATAGGTTTCGCACGAGAGGGGAACGCAGGAATCAACTAATCAACTTGAACTTCAAACTCCGTAGGCCAAGTCATGTGGGCCAGGTGCCGAAAGCGTCATGCCCTATTCGAGTTATAAGTAGCCGTCAAGCGGATCAATATTGTGCCGTTACAGCACCCATTGCTGTAGAGATAATAAATTAGGATGGGGTTGTTACCCTATTGCTATTGTATTATGATACTTGACCGGGCAGAATACATTATAACTTGTAATGCATTATAACTTTTGATGCGATGACCATGGGAAACCTTCTCTTACTGTGGGAACATCAAACCATCTTATCTGCTCTTATCTTCACTGTTGATGAACATCTAATCAAGCCAATCACAATCATATTATCTAATCAGGATACAACGGAGCGCCCAAAAGGGATGCTCGCCCGCTCGTACTAGCATGCTTCACTACTGCCTTCGCCTGTTCTATCCACGACCTCAGCCTCGTCCTCCTTGCCATTCCTCCATCGACATTCGAACGAGTCAGCTAGGGAGCGCCGTAGTTCAGCCTGTGAATGTGCATAAGCAGCAAGCCCAGGTTGATACTGGGGATGGGTGGTGGACGCTCGTGATTGCCATAAGTCTGCAAGAAAGCGGAGTGATATGAGGGTTCGGTGCATTTCTTCTTTGATAAGTATGACCTCTTCCGTCCAACGGCGAGAGCGAGCCCATGACTTGGCCCACTCCACACGAAGGGCTGTGATACACTGTAGTAAGCACTAGCACAAACGCCTATCGCATGTAGCAAACACACCTTGTTCCATGGCTTCCGAAGACTGTGCCCCAGCAACGGAGCTCCATATCCATGACACCTCTCGGCGAGACTCCCTTGCCACAACCTCTACCGTTTCCATCGTTGCGTTATTGGCATCGTCATCACTCTCCTCGTCGGTGCTGGCATTCGGGTCAATATTGCTTCCCTCGCCCACGCCGCCACTGTTGTCGGCAACGGTCTCGATGGCGTCTTGTCGCCTGCGCTCCGATGCCCTTGCCCGACGGACTTGACGCTTGTCCAGAACATCTGGGTCAGCCATGCAACGAACATCTCCTGCTTTGAGAGGAGGCCATGGCACCTCAGATTCCTTCCCGTCGGCCAACGCCTTGAGTGCGGCCCACGATTGTTGAAACTTGATAACTTGCACCTTCAGCTTGGATTCGTTGCGATTTATCAAAGTTCGCGTGCGAGTATTCGGACCTTGATGTCGAACGTGACGATCCTTGTAGCTTAGAAGGCGAGACTTGATGAATAAGAGATTCCGAAGAGTATCAAGTGCAGTTTTACAGCGAGCCTCGCGGAGTCTTTGTTCAATCTTGAGCAGGCGATGTTCACAAGTCGAGCGAGATGTAGGGGGAAGGGAGGAGGGCAGGATGATGGGGACACATTCAATCTCTTCGTCCTCGGGTACGGTACGTTCTTCGAGGGTTGATATGGCAACTGGGAGGTAGACAGCTTGTAGTGTTCGAAATCTAACCAGCGACTTCGTAAGCCTTGTGCGCATTTCGGTCAGGCTGGTTTCTTGAGCGGTAGTCAGTGCTTTGTCTTGGAGGGTGTCTTTGATGCGCTGCCTAGAGGTAAAGTCAATACGTATCCGGTTAGAAGCCAGATGTCACATACTGTTGGTCCAGAAGATCCAAGCCCTCTGAAATAAACGAGAATGGTGTGGAGGTGCGAGTGGGGTACTTGGCAGCATCTTGTGCATCCTCCTTGGTGAGTTCAAGCCGGATGTCTTGCTCTGAGGCACCTGTTCTTTTCGTCAGCATCGGTCACCCACCAACGAACAACAATGATTGGACCAGACCTTCATCCGGAACTTGATACGGATTGGGGCAAGTAGAATCCCTCTCGTAGGCTTCAACCATGTTCTTCCATTGTGCAACGCAATGACTTTGACGCGACGAAAAGATGGCAAAGGAGGCGTTTTGGATTTCCCGCTCAGATAGGGCGAGGCGGAGACGGCGAGAAAGCAGGGTACCTACAGAGGAAAACGACGCATGGGTGGCAGAGTCGAAAAGCAAACGACAAAAACATACCTAGTCCGATGAGCTTCTGCCAATTCCAATGGCCCCAGTGAGCATCCAACGTCTCCATTCGAGCCCCAGGACCCATGACGCGGGTGCTCATAGCTAATGGACCGATATTAGCCCACGGTCTTTCCACCCCTTCCCCATCTGTTTGACCGACACCTGGCAGGTAATTGAGGGAATAACGTTCTTGACATTCTTGAGTGTGAGAGTGGATGTGGAGCTTGGGGACGGCGAAACGGATCCACGACAGCTCATGCTGTAGAGATAATATATTACGACACTGGCCATGGCCCGGGGTTCATTGCATTATCACCGGGCAAGGTTTTCGTAATGCATTATGAATTTTGGTGGGGTCGTCTGCAAGAACCCAATATGGAATAACAGTTATTATTATTATTGTAGCATTTCCGTGGGAATATTAG
>BEWF01000362.1:0-76928 GCA_002583695.1 Pleurotus salmoneostramineus
CGCGCTTTCTGATGCCACCGTCCTCGACCCAACAAAGGGCTCTGTCTGATTTATCCCAGATCAATCTGCCGCCAACACCACTCCCCTGCCTGTGCTCGTCAACGGGGAGCCAGAGAATGTCGACGAAGATAGGGCCAAGGAAATCCTGAGTAATGAGGATTTCGAGGTCGAAGTCGATCTGGGATTGGGAGGAAGCGAGGAAGCACGGTACTGGACTTGTGACTTTAGCTATGTGAGTCAGGCCCCGTTCTGGTTTGTCGGTGGGGTAGACTGCTGACTTGCTCCGACCTACAGGAGTACGTGAGGATAAATGGGGATTATAGAAGCTAAACTGCCGAACCATTGCACCTCTTCTTCGAACTTTTGCTCTCCTTTTGTTGTTGGTAGCTCTCTGACTCATTAGACTGGTCGATGCTGGCCTCGACGCCCCTCAGTTGGATACCTGAGTGCATATGCATGATCCGAACAAGATTTGCCTCGCGTCGCTTCGGCAGGTCCTTATGTCTTCATCCTGAGAGCGTGAACGACCTTTGTTATTCTTGGCAAACCCAAGAAGCAGAATGGAATCTGAGGAAGTCATCAACACAGAAGCAAATATTGCAAGTAAATCCATACCTACTCACTGCGATATGCATCAAGAGGCATCAAGGCTCAGCGCTGCGCGCTGCGCTCAATGTTCAACATTGACTATGAATTTCATTCAGTGTTAGTCGGGTATGACTGAGACAGAGTGTAGAGTGCCTATTGTGATGACTGAGTTTGCTGACGAAATTGAAATGAATTTGAAATTGTGACTTGCTACATCTGCTTAAGATACGAGTAATAATCAAGGCAGCCCCGAGACCGTTCCTTGTTCTGTCTTCACAAGAACAGGTTGACCCAAGTATTGGGTTTTGCGAGCTGCTTAGGCACCGAGAGCGACTATCCGACGGGGGTTTACGAGTGAGCCGAACCGCTTACCCCCACAAGGTATGTTGAGAACAAGACACTGAGGTCGGAATATTTTCATTCCCCTCCATCGGCGTGATCGTGATCGGGCTCAGCACGGAGTGAACAATGGCTTCGAGACATCGTCTGTCTCTGCCGATCGAATCCTTCGTCAGCATTCCCGTCGGTGTGTACTAACGAGGTCGGCCGAGGACTACGCTGCCCTCATCTATAAAAGGAGGGCAAAAAACGAGGGAGCTGATTCTTCAGGTTACTCGTCACCCAGTTACCTTTTTCGCAGCTCTTCTCAGTGCACACTCATCCTCATCATCATGGACGCTTTCACCATCACCCAAGTCGAAGACGTTATCGTCGCCAACCCCCCTGTCAACAAGGAAGGCGGTGGCAGTGGAGGAGGAGCTTACTGCGTTGTTGCTTAAGCGATGACCACGGCTCTTGGTGAGAGTTTTGCTAGCACGCCTTTCCGTTGACGATGATGCTGACTATTCGGGACAGCTCAAGCCCTCGTCGCTTTGTCCTCCGTTCATTGGAGGTGTATTTGTATCGAATATGTGTCTGTCTATGTGCTGTGTGCGGAGGAAGCCGTTATTGTATAAAACCAATGTAAATCAAAGAAAGGAGAAGCAAAGTCGTGTCCTTGTTGTGGTTATCATTGTCCCTGAAATCTGAGATGTCCGCTTACTTCCCGGATTCATAATCATCCTCTCCTCAGAGTTGACGTGTTCCATCCGTTGCACTGGGTTCACTGGATACACAGTGTAAGTGTAGCGACCCAACTACCTAGTTCCTTCTTTACTGGTACCACCTTGTTTCTTCATCCTGAACATATCCAGTGGTACGCCTAGCTGTAACCGTTCGGTAACGCTCTCGAGTTCCTGGACAAGGATCCACTCACTTGCTTAGCCAAGCCTGAATAATGAGTCCCCACAACTTCCATCCATCGATCCCTAGAATCCGCTCTATCATCCTGGAGCAGAGCTCCGCGTACTTCCCCATCTAGGGACTTGCGGTAGAGCATCACCCTCGGGTTGACATCGCCATGTACGATCTGCAAGTTTTGCCATACCCATTGAAGACCTTCAGGGATAATGAGCCATCAGCGTGCGTAAGGAAGGATTCCAGGAACTAGAACTAGTTACACTCGGTTGCATTCATCAATATTTTGAACCAAGCTTGGAGACCGAGGATTTGAGGATCTACTGGTGCAAGCCATCCAAATACATGGGCTCTAAGGATGGGATTTAGGAGCCCATGTGTATCTCCAAAGTCCCTTTCTGGTACGACGCGATCGTAGAGCTCGGGGTGATCGGGGACTTCACCATGGTAGAGCAGATGAGGGAAGCGTTCAGAAACCCATTCTGGGTTGGGTTCGTGTTTCTTCGACGCGATTGTTGATGTAGACGATGTCCATTTCAGTTTTACCATGATCGGTGTTGGTGGAAAGTCAGGTGCACCGTCGCGAGTAGCTTTGAATGTCAGGGTATGTTGCTCGTTTGGACTGTTGGGAGCACTGAGGTGTTCGTGAATCACATAGCCAAGTTTCAGATTCAGGCCATTTGGTAGAGAAAGTAGCGTTCCTTCAAGAGGGGGATGTCGATGGGTAATTGGCCGGGATAACTGAGACGTCTGCGTCATAGTCGGTAGAAAAGAAGTTAGACTCCGCGAAGCCATCTCGTTTCCGAACAAGACCACGCGAACCAGGGACTCTCAGGAGCGCTCCTATTCTCTCTGGCCCTCGGTCATCTGGAACATTCATCTGTCAACTTGGGCTCAAGTGCCTAGGTGAGCACGCAGCTTGCCGCGGGCACGGAGCTCGCCCAGCGACAACCCCAATACCACAGCTTACAGCCATGCAAGTTCAAGGGAGGGTCTCGCAAGCCATAGACGCAAATCTTTTCTTTGTATAATACATACACTACAGAAGATTTTGATAAGTCCAGTATAGAGACTGTCTGCGAGAAATAGGTCAGGTTTAGCCTATATAGGATTGGAGAATGAACATTGAACGTTTGAACCTTCAAAGCTTTTGAACAAGATGGAAGAGGGGACACCCGTGCCAGTCAATCAACGCGTGTTATTCCTCTCAGAGGGGCTCTCCTCGTCCTCCTTCACCTTCTTCTCCGGAACGCCGATGGTAGAAAGATAGCCAACAGAAAAGAGCATGATAAATCCAAAGATAAGGACTTCGCTTATGCTGAGAGCGGCGAAGTTAATGCAAGTCCCTTTGAAGACACAGGTGTCATCTGAGATAGGGACAGCCAAGTCGAAGGGGGCAAGGATAAACAGTAAGAAAGCCACTCGTTTTGCGATGACATGAATGGTCTAGACGGCGAGGTAGATGAGAAAGGAAATTGGAGGCACGGACTGGGAACTTGTGAAGACCCACTTTATCAATAATTTGACGTTTACTCAACGTATTCCACAAGATCATGGAGGAGACTAGAAGGCTCGTAGCAAGGACTATTTCACTCGCAACGAAGGCGTAGTACGCGCTCAACCAGGTGCGGAACGAGGCAATCTCGCCTCGGAACACAGCGACCAGGATCTGTGCGATGATAGCCCATAAAATCAACGAAGCATCGAGGGCTTTCTTCCGTTTGCTTGTGATTATAAGCGGTAGAGCATGGTATCTGCTTGCCCGTCGGTGAAGGAGGAATAGGCAAGCGGAAAGTAGGAGGGTCTCGGCAAATTGGTAAAGCCAAGCTAGGCAAGAGTAGAAGGCGGGCGAAAAGGGATCAAAGAGTGATGATGTTATGAGACCCTCGTATACGGCGAACATGATCCAATAGGCGACAAGCGACATAGAGGCCAAAGCAAGAAGGATAGCGAAGATTTTCCCGGGATCTTGCTCCTCCAATGCTTCTTTCTCTATTTGTGACTGTGAAGAATGCGCAGATCCCCCTCGTGTGGAGGGGTCTGAGTTGGCATTGCGGATGAGTCGAGTGACGAGGATATACGCCTGGAGGAAGGAAAAGACTGCGAAGATGACGCAGAAGCTGAAGACGGAAAGGTCGATGGGGGAGGCGAACTCGAAGGCCACTTCGACTTCTATAGAGCTATGCCCCCCGTGAGGCCTCCCTTTAGCCACTGCGAATGGTAGGAAGAAGGCCAAAAACAAGAGAGTGAGTCGAGGGAACCAAAGTAATGCCATCTTCTTGGGATGCTTTGCGCCAACGATGAAGGGTTTCCATACATTCCCATGACTTATATGCAAATCCAACTGAGGTAGGCTTCTGAGGATTTCCGTTTCGGTATTGACAATGGTTCGACAGGTATATCTGCCATCATGAAGGCTCTGAGCTTCTAGAACACAATTCTAGTATCCGTTCCCGCGATACTCAACCACGCTGACTTGTGACAGATCGTTGCGTATGTCAAGGGCTATGCATGATCTCCTTCTTTGATGTTAGTTGTCAGTATCTTGTTAGAAGTAAGGCGCTTCTGACGTCAATAAGGTTCTCATACTAATGATAATCCTTTTGTTAAATGAGCGAGACGCTTGCCTTGCGAAAAGGTCGGAGCTGTGGTGGCAAAGATTGTCGACAAATGACGATATTTGATGGCTTTGAGACGAACATGCACGACACACAAGCGTTTAAGGTTGTGTAGATTGGGATGACCCATTCAATTCTCTCAGGCATGCACCGTCGATTGGTGGTGATAGAGGGATGCCGAGTCACGAGTGTCGTATTGAATTCCGAGAATTCCGCAACAGCCATGCGAACGCTGCTATTTGTGCACCACGAGACCGCGACACCACAGCATTTGTAACGAAGGTAGGATGCTGAGGTTCGGGAGCATAGGCTTTAATTAGAAACAGAGCTCTTGAGAGAATACAGATCAACTTGGGAAGGGTGGGACAGCCTCTTGTACCAGAATCAGAAAGAGGCGATGCACGGCATGCCAACTTTTGTTGAGGCCATGCTGAGAATAGTCTGGAGAAGCCATGAGAAGCCATAGGGTTTGCGTAGCGGGTGCAATCTGGGAGACATGAGAGATTGGACACAGCCCTAAAAGAAGCCACAGGGTGCGTAGAGTCTGAGCTAGGACGGCGGTAGGAAACTAGCAGAACGACTGAACCGGCCCAGGGGGCCTAAATTGACGTTGGAGGAATTCCCCAGTGCGGGGCAATCTGATGCATCGTTGCATACGTGGTCTCAACTTGGATGTCCAAGGTTCTGGGGAAATGAGCATCGAAGTGTGACGATGAAACCTACTTGCAGTAGAGGGATTCGAACTTGGACGGTCTCTTCCAGGAAGTAAACTCGACCAGGCACCGATGGCCCCGAAGCCTGTACCTTCCAAGGAAACCAGCCATATTGGCGGTGGGTCCCAGGACCAGGTCGCGGGTTATGCTCTGTTCATGGTACACCATACCAGTCCAACGAACAGCCAAGCTCCACATCGTCAATGACAGCCTAGGCGACCGATGATCAGCCGTTCGTGATGCCATGATACGTAAGTGTGTGCGGACAATGGTAGTCTGAGCTTCAATCTTATTATTAGCGTCGATGAGCTCCCAAATTCCAATCAAAGGTTTTACCAAGGTACCGAGATGGCATTGAAGCTGTGTACTGAGTACTCATGAAGGTTCTGGTAGACAAGTTCTTGATTTCGAGTTTTGGTGGGGCATATCTTCAAGGGCATACATGTTCAGTACATCCAATGTAGCGCACTCTAGCCTCTGGCATCCAGGCCGAAGGGGGTGCATCCAGAATGCTCATCGACTTGGAGTAGTGTCGTCTGGCGCAAGTCTGGCGTCGTTTAGCGGCACGAGATCACATGGAAACCGTTGCGAGGCCGACCATTCCGCCGATCCGGTGCCATCTCACCTCGCCGATGCCTGATAGATGCATCAGTTTCTCCTGGGTACCGAGTGCGGATAAGGATTGGGGTACACAATGCTTGGAAGTACCTTGAATAACAATACAGACTGCTTCTCAGCAAAGAAGGGGCTAGTAAAGGTATATAAATCGTCCAGCAAATTGAAAAAGAGCTTCAAGGCAAGAAGGTACACGACAAGGTCATCACAATACTCGGGTATATAGACGGGGGGATATTAGGAAGAGAAGGGAGCTGACCCATAGAAGCGGGATCAGGGGAAGAAACCCAAAGGTATGGGTCAATCTGCCATGAAAGAATCAACCATCACCGCCCAACATCCATTCCAAAGACTCCGAATAGGCATCAAATCGAGACCAGGTAAAAATGATTGAGCCGGAAAACCATGTCTCAGATACAACAGCACTCGAAACAACTTGATAGCATTGCCCCGAACGCTGGGAACACTACTGGAGTGAGTAAAGACATGATTTTCTAGACGAAGTCAAAGGGGACGAGGAACGGAGAGGTTGGAAGTTTCCTTTACATGTTGCAGAGGATGAGGAGAGCGGATATGCCGAAGATGCCTCCAAAAATGACATAGAGCGCGGCAAGTCCGACAGGGAGCACGGAAACAAAAGGACCATCCCAGAAATCAGGCAAGGTCAATTTGAGAGCATCAGCAGGTGGCTTGGTCCCAGTGGTGACATTGCAGGCGGTCCCATAAGCTACAAAAGACAAGAGTTCAGCTGCTGAGGACAGAATTGGCAGCGGGGACATACCACCGAGTAGGGGGGAGGAGCCGATGAAAGGGTCAACGGGTTTGTTCGTCCTGATCACTTCGTTGAAGAGACATTGTTCGCAAGCAGTGAAGGCATCGAGAGTGTCTCTCCTGCAAAGGCAGTTGGCATCATCATTGCAATCCTATAAATTGGCAAGTTGATTCAGCAACGGCGTTCATTCGAGTGGACAGCTGTGCGCACCTGCATCGACTTCGTAGCATTGTTGCAGATGGTAGGGCACTAGAGGTGGATTTGAGCAGCTGCGTCGAGGTAAAGCCCAGCAATGGCTTACGTCGTCGCCGATAACGGTAGGAATGAGTTCTGAGATTGTGAGGTCCTTCTCGCCGTAGGTCACATTGAAGACAGCCAAGGCTAGAGAACCATCAACATTGCGCTGCATGTGTGATAAGAAAGGTAACTCACCTCGACCTGCGAGAGCCAACACCAGAGCGAACGCGATGAAGAACTTGTCGGTGAACATTCTGACTTCGAAGATCGAGAAGTTTGGAAAACGGAATTACAATGAAAAAGGTCGGAAGTTGAGAAAGAATGTGAGAAGGCCTGCCAGAGGTCGGAGGACTTGTTCAGAAAGGGAGTCAAAGAAACGGAATCTGGAAACAACCGCTTTATATCAGTGGCCTGGGAGCTGCTGGAGAAAAACTATTTACGAACCGTTGTCGTGGGATGAAACAAAGATGGTGGACGACTGTGCCACTACAATCCAAGGAAATGAGTTCTCACGATCACGCTGTCCCGTGGACCGCTTGCAGTAGACTAAGACCCTGCCAGTGCCTGGGATGGATTATACAATTCAAATATTCCTTTGAAGCGCAAACCGCCGTCCTGGTCGTCCAACATTGTCAGAAAGGCCATCGCACAGGCATCACTACTCAAGGATACCTACAAGTCGGTTCATTTACCGTTCTTCAAGAAAGGTTTCATCGCCATGCTTCCGTCAAGCCCTCGCTGCGGTGGTGAACCAAGATACCATTCCCAAAAGACACAAAAACACCTCGTGAAAGACGTCTTTGGCGAAGAGGAAAGGAGAATGCGGTTAGGTTTTGAATGGGCCAGTAATGTGGCGTAGTTGTTTTTGCGTCGTTGAGGCCCGAGGATTACCTCTCCTTTTTATCAATCTTGGGTGTTTAACGTTTATGATCGTCTTTGGGTTCTATCGTTTTGGCATTTCTTATTTCTTGCTATGTTATACCCCGACCCCATCATTATACCCAATGCCCGCTCTTCTATTCCTGATATACTTACCCAATTCTTTGTCTACGTTCCATGTATCTCTTCCATCTCCTCCTTATCCTATTCTCCATCTCATTATATTTTCCCACAACAAGTAGTTATACAATATCGACACAACCTAATAATCCCCATAAAGTTCACGCCATTCTCGTTGTAGCCGAAGTGCCCTCTTCGAGATATCAGTCCATTGTCCACCCAAATTACTCGATCTCTCAGCGAAATCCTCCTGTGATATAATCGCTAACCGGTTTCCTGCCCATATTCCTCTGGTGCTAATGCGATCCGGCCCCGCCCAAATAACCAAAGGAATGAGCATGGCCTTGAAATCAACGCCGTGATCTCCCTTGATATATTCCTTTTTGGTGTCGTTGATTAACACCTGATGAACAGGCTTGGATGGGAGACCGACGATGCTTGAGTACTGGAGCTTCTCGTGAGGGGAGAGTTTCTCAAAGACTTTCCACCGTCTCCGAGTTGGATCGATAGGGCGTTTTTGAGCGAAACCTTTGGCTATCTTGTAGTAAAAATCGTGGAAATGTTCATTTTCTTCATTCGCATCTTTAGGAGGTGCTGCGTCTCCGAAAAACTTGGCCCTGTCGGCATCGGTTAGGTAACCTTTGGGGAAGTTGTCCGCGTAGTCGCCCATGCAGATAATTCTGTCATTTGCCCAAAGGTAGGCATCGTGCCAGGCGGTGATATCTTTGACGAGGACAGGATAAATAGTCATAAAGATCTGCGAGTTCGTGATCGAAAAAGAGATCAACGATGGGGTAGATAGTTTGGAGGCAATGAGGACGATCAACTCGGACGGCAGGTCCTTCCAAAGCCCCAAGTCGTCAACGCCAGGTTCTGGTTTGCCTCTGTTGCGAGTCCCCGTCAGAAAAAAAGTGAGACAAGCGGGATATGATAAAATACTCACCTAAAATACCTGCGTTTATTTTCGGGTAAGCTCGAAGGCGTATATCGGACGGTAAGCAACTCGGCTAGATTGAAATGCGCGATGGCTGATTCACGAAGTTTTCCCAGATGATGGCTAGACTCTTCTTTATCGACATCAAGGCTGCGTTGAGAGGGTATATATCCATTAGTTCGCAAGAGCTGGGGCTTAGAATGCTCACATCTGAAAATATTGTCCCATCGCGACTAATGGAGGAAGATGAGTCCAAGATGAGTCACGTCGGAAGTTATATTACGAGTTCGCACACATCAGGGGTTTGTTTGATAGGAGATTCGGCCCCAAACGGTGAGGTCCTCGTGGATTTCCGTTGGTCGTCAGTGTGAGAGTTGGAAATGCTTCAAGAAACGTACACAGCGCGATAAAACAAGCGAAAAAGAAAGCGAAGGATTGACAGCGAACCCCAGCTACGCAACTCCTGCCACCCATCTCTCATATCCAACCGCAAGGGACATCAAGTCTTTCTTCCTACTAGGTCCATCATGATACTCAATCTTCGCATGTTCGATATGAGCGAGGAACTCCTTCGAAGGTTCCTCCACCTCGCTCACACCGCCCATGGCAGTCCTGACAGCCAACGAATAAACCTCCAAATCCTTCCGCTCGCCAAACATTGAAGGCGCATCAAGTAGCTCTCGGTACTGATCAACATATCTAGTCGAACAACCGTCAGCGAACATATCATTCAACCATTGGAAACAAGGACAAGACGCACTCTTGGTACTCAGCCTCGTCCTTCGTAGAGACGCTGGCGTTCAATAGTTGCTTCGCAATGACTTCAGTAGATCGATGGTCATTTTCAACTTTATCAGGCTGGTGCTGGTGGCGCCTCTTCGTCTGAGCTCTGGGTTGAGCTTTCTGATTATGGTGGAATTTGGAATTGGAAGCTCCGATCCATCCTCTGACACCTTGAATCATCCTGTAGCGGTGCCCTCAATCAATTTTCGTCATCCCGTTCCAAAGACGGAACGCCACTCACCCTGCCTGCCTTCGTGTCCCGGTGCCATGAGGCTGGAAGGGACTGTAGTTGATATCTTTAGCGGTCTTCCTACAAAACAACTATCAGACGCCGCTACCCAGCTACCAAGGAATTACTGACCCAGGAAGCTTCAGCGTGCTATTCATCGAGTATGCGAAATGTTTCCCAAGGCTAGTAAACAGCAACGGCCGATAGTACTCAACCCAGAAATCCCCGCGACTACCACGGACAAATTCATTCAGTCCTTTTTCACATTCCTCTAAGACATAGGCAGGTTCCAAGTGCGCCGGGTTGAACCATTGTTGATATCCACCCCGTACGGGTGTTGGTGTAGGTCGCTCCGAAGGGACACCTAGGAACAAGTTGATTGCTGCTTGTTTATCCGCATCTACAAGGAAATGTCAGAACAGTTGGGCAATGCAGTTGCAGTGAATGTCTCACCGAGAAGGGAATTAGTGTAAAACCTCCTGATGTTTTCGATGATATCCCGAGAATGACTGTTCCAGTGTGGCATGCGACGATAGGTCTCCACCCGATTCACCAAAGCACTGCCTGTATATTGAAGGGCAATGGCTAGAGAGAACACCGTTTAGCACGTTTCAAACGCAAGATAGAAGGGGACGGACTATCGCCATGGTCATGATACATCTCCGTCAACATATTAACCGCGTCAGAATCAAACGCCAGATTGGGGTTATCCACAACACCCAGGGCATAAAGCTGGTGACCCAGTGCCCGTTTCCCAAAGACGAACTGGGCAGCATTCGTCCTATCCAAGCAATCTACACAATTTGTCCGGCAAATGCCATTCTGAAGTGAGATTGTAGTCCGCCAGGGGACATCTGGGTCCATTGGGACGGTGAGCTCGCCATGATCCTCGAGGGTAGTGGCGTATCTAGTGGGCGTAGCAATGAGCGTGGCGGGGAGAGGATGTGAATCACTGAACAGAAGCGACATTGGACAAAGGAGCCCACCTGAGTTCTCTATTCTGAAGAAAGTGGGCGTAGGGCTCAGGCCCCGAATGGAAGAAGCCTGTCATCTGGATGGACTCTTCGGCTAAATCCTCGAGGTAACTGATCACATCTTGCGTCTTCCTAACCGCCGCCATCAATTCTTATTCAAGGATAGAATTGAGGGAGACATACTCTTTATAAGCCCTTGACATATCCCAAGCTCTGTAGACCATCTTCTTGCCTTTGGGTAAGAATTGGTTGAGATATCGCACACATTGTGTGTATTCATCGAGAAGTTTGCTCTCCCGAGGTTGGGGTTCTCTCCTAAGGGACACACGAAATCGAACCAATGTCAAGGTGGTATCATGAGGAAACTCACCGCTTGATGAGATTGAGAATGGTGATCGGAGCACCGTACCGCCCGAACAAGTCATCAAAATGCTTGGAGGCAGCGGAGTAGAAGGGGTCAACGACGCTTACTATGATGGTACATTAGTGGAGAGTTAGTAAAGAGAGCTGATGAAACAATGAATACGAACTTTCAATCGGCGGCTTGGGCGTTACGCCGCTTGACTCCTGCGTCCAGTATATAGGAATACTGCCTCGATACTGATATCATAAGCCCTCAGAAAGAAAGAAAGAAAACAAGGATAACATGGCTAACTTGGACATAGCTCGTGTAGTTAGGACTGGGCCTTCGCTTGTGCTCGGGGAGAGTACCCCGCGCACCACGTCTCGACGCGCTTGATGAAGGTTCGCTAGCTTTGTCCTGTGCACTCAGATCCCTCTTAGGAGGGAAGTAAAACGGCGTCGTCAAAGCCTCGGAAACTATCTGTTCCGTTTCGACCTCATTGGCCACGTTGCCCTAAAGGATATTAGTGATGTTTAGCTAGATTGAGCAGTCACACTGACTTCATCGTTAACACCACGTTTCAGATACCGAGCTCCAGCAAAATGTCTGGATCTCCGAGCGATCAGCGTCACGAACACTACGCGACCGAGTACCGTAAGTTCTATAAGGCGTTGGACGGGGTCAGTAAGCAAAAAGTAGCAGGTTTTTTTAACTCACTGGCTTGATCAACGTGTCCATGAACCAAAGGTACCATCCAGACAGCACCCAACCGCATTGACCCACCAGACCTCCCTTCCAATCCATGTGGGCGGATCGCTCCTCTGGCCTGGCTGATCATGTAATGGTTCCAAGCATAGCGGTCGTTGAATGGTCGGCCACCTCTGGAAGGAAGCCCGGACATGCCACTATCAAGGTAATACTCGCCATAGGTCATGTTATGTTGCAGAGTCGAAGTAATGTCGTAAGTATAGCTGCATGCTAGTTAGAACATGGTATACAATGGCTTCATTGAAGCATACCTGAAGTAGAAATTCTTCGACATGTCAACCTGCCTGAAGACCGCCATCAACCGAATCTCCTCAGCTTGTCTTTCCCTATCCACTTTCATTGTTGGGCAAACAGGGATAACGTCGATCCCTTCACAGTGGTACAAGTAGTGCCCGCCGAGTAGAGCGACAACAGAACGCTTGGTAATTACAACCATATAGTAGCCTGCCGTAAATCGAATGAAGCCTATCAAGTTGATGAGTTGTCAAAGCGTCCCTAGCAGATAGACGAAGACACCAACCGACAACGCCAAAGAAGACCCGAGCTCGTCCTAGTCCACCGGAGCTTCTGTTACCATCATCAAGCATTTTGAGCATTGCGCTCATCTGTTTCCCAGTGTACTCAGCATCGTCCTCGACGATGTCAAGCGGATAGCTTGAGTTCGGTGTCTCGTCTCCAACATGACCCTCTGTATCACTCTGGCTGCTCTCCCTCGCGCCAGTCCTGTCAATCTTGATGATCCTGTGCCTCGAGTCAGAGGCATTGCTAGCAACAAGATAGAATTTGAGGCGTGTTTCGTATAGGATAAACTTGTTGAAAGCGGTACTCCTTCGATTCGAGTAAACGCGTGCAGATGATTTCTCAAGGCGTGGCGCGACCTTGGGCTCTCCCTCGAGGAGCTCATGTGTCGACGTTAATGTCGGCTCTGATTCTGATGCAGAAGGTAGATTATAAGCGGGTAGCTCGCCATTTGAGACGGCCTCGGAGGATGACATGGTCACAGTGCGAGCGAAACACACGACGTGTCACACATGTCACGCAGGCTATAGGAGAAACCTTAGGGACGCATAGGAGGTTCAACTAAAGCCCAGATGCCCTCAAGATGCCCTCGAATCTCTGTGACCATACTTCTCGATGACCCAGGGGAGGAAGATAGACAAAGAGCCCACCTGTATTATCCTAAGGAAGCGTCATCGGCGAAAGTATGGCATAAATTATAACGATTGCGAAGGGCCATACAAATATGGTAGCGCCCGATACTTACATATGATAGGACTGAACGTCGAGAGGACAAACACAACCATTTAATAATGAAAGCATATAGCAAGCTCAAGTCATGTCCTCTTTAGGAGTTGACATTGCTTGCAAGACGTTTGGTGGCCAAAATCCACATCCTTTTACTCTCCAGCCTTGTCCGAGTCATAGCTACACCTACACCCCTGAATCACCCCTTGAAGTGGGGGAACAAAACTTAAATGGCTCGCGCGCGGATACCAGAGTAAAGTGTGAGGTGAAATGATCCCGGATTCTCTGGCACATACAGTCTAAAAGCCTGAGAAATCCCAAGCAAGGTGATCGCTAGTCTGAGATGTTTGGGTTCGAGCTGTTGGTGAGGAAGGTGCTTTGATTAGTATGAATATCTGGATCGTGACAAGAGGGTGACGACCCCTCGCTTGGAGAAAATAGGATCACATAAGATAGGAACAAAGGAGTCGCGATGCCGGTGGGCGTGATCAGCAATTGACAAGGGGATTACTTTGCGCCATTCATGTGACGTTCTAAAGGGGTCGAACCCGAGGCCTTCTCTTACTAAAGTAAATATCAGGCAAAAGGGCCTTGGTACCTGCTACTCTGTTTCTGAGGGATGTCCCATGAAGATGATAGGTATTTGTGAATACAAACCGGCTGCCAGCTTTCGTACCCACTGACTTGATTTGTGAACGCACATTCCACAACCAAACTCCGGGTCCATCGCAGTCTTTTCAAGGAACCTCAACATGTCCAAGCCGCGTCCACTGGTATGAGCCACCACTGCGTCGGCAGCGAGTTTCATTTTGACCCGAAACGTTTGGCACGAATTGCATGTGTATGGGTAGATACTGGATTGAACGGCTTCGAGCAACCAGTTTGCGACTTTGCTGCGACCGTCCAGGAGGATACAGTAGTCTTCAGCTCGAAGAGCGTTCACGTCATATTTATCTGATGACTGAGACGACAATTCGTAGTATGCCATGGCTAACGGCAGTCGCAACTCGTCGCGTAGGCGAACTCGCCACGATAGCTGGATGAGGTGCATCGGGTCTGGGCGTGTTCCCTTTTCCAAAACTTTGTCGCGGGTACACCACTTGCCATATTCATCGCCAGGCCACTCGGAGGATAGAAAGGAGATGATGAAGTCTTGCAGTTGAAAGGCTTCGTACTTGTTGGCGAGCATGAGGGGCCCGACAAGAAGGCTCGGAGTCTGTTCCTGAAATTGCTGGCGAAACAACGGTCTAAAAAATCGTGTCGTCGAGAGTTCGATAGGCGCGAGCATTTAGGAGAGCTTACAAGGGATTGTACAGAGCTTGCAAGAAACCTCTGAGATGCTGTGTCCTGTCTTGTATAGAGATTACTGGAGTGCCGTGATATGAATCCCCCTCAATGGGTGCCTTGGCTATGGTGAGCATGTCATGGAAGATACCCGATGCGTTTGCTAGGACGGATTTATGGACGCGAAAGTACGTGACGTCTTCGGGGAAGTCGAGGTCGTCTGCTGAAGCCAGAATGATGTTCCCATCGCTAAGATAAAGGGCGTCGTCGTGTTTTATAATAGGGACGATCGGGGAACAAGAGCGGAATCGTTTCAGTGGGATCTGAGCCATATCGTTGGATTTAAAAGTTTCTGGTGTACCCCTCTTCATTTTCTCTTCATCCAACGAGCCACTTCACCGGTCACCGGTCACCTGTCACCCCTCGAAGGCTACTCCTAAACATATCTCTGTTAGTATATCGGTTAGTACACGCGCCTGTCACCATTTGCCTGACCGCGCGAAAGCTGGGTTCGACTCCCAGACAGAGAGCTATTCCAGGAAAGGTTCTTCTTTTAGCCTTTTTGCTTCGAAAATTTCGAAAGGAACTAGACTGTGATGCAAAGCAGTCCGTACGTGTATTTAAAAATGCCAGGCGTGGAGAATAATATGTATATAAAGGTACCGTTGGAGAACCTCGCGTTGGTGATTTAATACTACGGGCGTGGGTTGCCTGTAAAAGCTGAAAATCAAATTCATCAATGACGCAAGAGTAGATACAGACCTCTTGTGCAACAGCCGAAATCCGCTTGGCTAGGGCCACTCGAAGATCATCCGTAGAGTTCGAGACGTCGTTCTGAATGAGTATCCCCCGCGTAGTCCCATCTCGGAGTCTGCGATACACCATGTTGTTCATATTGATATCCCCATGTACGATCTTAGCGACTTGGTAGACCCAATGATGACCTTTCACAGTTTCATCAGTGAGGATTAGGGTGGATAGGCGGGGAACATACATTCGACTATATCAACGTAGATACTCATGAATGAAGTCAAATCCCTAGAATCGGCCAAGGCAGCGAGACTTCGGAACACATAGAATTTGAGGGGGTGATTCTTGATAGAGTCTGATTGGTTGCCCACTTTCTCTAGCACAATTCGGCGCAGTATTTCAGCGCCACTGGGAACGACCCCATGGTAGAGAAGACTGGGAAAGTTGGCTGCAGCCTGCGAGCCACGAGTCGTTGAAGCGAAGTCTTGATTGCTAGCTCTATTATGAGACTCAGAGGTCATCCAGCTAAGCTTGACTACGACGGGTGGCTCATATGACTTGACATCGTCGCGAGCGGCCTCGATGATCAGGGTATGGTGTCCATTCACTGAATCACGTTGGTGGAGAATTGTACCCAGTTTGAGCTTCCAGCCATTGGAGAGGGGAAGGAGGAGGCCTTCCAAGAGTTTCTCCTTGCAGTAGTGCTTGTGCTGCATTGTATGAAGCGCAGAGAAAGTGGTCGTGGAAGGAGCGTGGCCACTGGCCACTGAAAAGAGTGGCATCACCGACCTTAGGACTCAGGAGAGCCCCTATGTTCGAACTCCGCGAGCAGGCGCCAGCCAACGCCACGTCTTTCTCTTATAGACTAAGACTGAGTTATAGCCTTGCCCTCATAATGTTACCCTATGTCTCCTTTCGTAAATCCATCAAATGGCTACCGGATGCAGCAAGTGAACCGACTGACACGATTGTCCTCACGGGAAGGTCAAGTTGCTTCATTGATACACGCTTCATCAAAGGCACGGAAGAATTGGATTGGGCGTTTGCAGGATATCGATCCACCGGTGACAAACCAGTACTCTTCTGATGCTCTATATGAAACTGACTTTATCGTTTCGCTGATAGATGGGAATCTAAGTCGATTCAAGCACTATATTGACTCTCGGACGATGGTAGATCTCGATGTTGATCCAGAATGCCATGTCCTGATTGTTCAATGCTTGAAACCCCCAGGATCCTAAAGGTGTCATCGATGAAGGCGAGAACACTGTCTTGGATGATGGCAACGTCGTCGAAAAGGGCGTCATGGTCAATCCCGAAACAGGGCTGATGACATCCTACGAAGAAGTTTGGGACGATGAAGACAGTGACCACTGCGTTTTCATCACTCTGAAGGGTGTAGATGCCTCTTGTGAGGAAGCGTGGCATGGAATGGTAGGCGAATATCAGGCTGCACTCGGTCGGACTTCGTCTGGAGTGTTCTGGGCTTGGCAAGCAAAATGGGAGGGTAAGGCATGGGTGGTGAAGCACCGTACGGCGTCCTCTATCAGTCTTGAACCCAGTCCCATCACATTTCTTCCCAGAAATGTCAAGCTACTAGGATGGTCTGATGGGGATGATATTGAATTTGGTACAGTGAAGTCTCGGTGGCGAGTTTTAGAGATCACCACTTTCTGAAAAGAGGAAGCTTCACGCACCCAGCAATAAGTATCATTCGATGTTTCGATCGCAACACTCAAGACTCACGGGAGGTACTCAACCGTATCTACTTCATCCACAAGAATCATTCGATCTTCACCTTCTCCCGTACATCAAGACAGACCGTGTGGACGTACCTACCTGCTGTAGCCTGGTCTCGACATCCTCTTGTTCTCCGTGGGCACTCTATCTCCATAGTGGGTAATCAGCATCACGCGCTCATTCAATTGCAACTATCGCACTCATTACATGCAGTTACCGTATGTCATTTATGATGCATGGTGTCCGATGCGCGCTGCATATGCCATCGTCAATGTACGAAATTCGGACAATCTCACCCCCACAATTGACAAAACGTGGAAAATCACCTCATTGGTGCCTCGTTTCTTATCTGTCCATCCCTTTCGCTCTTTGCGCGCCCTAGCGGCCCTCATAAATCCCGATGCTGTCTACTTGTTATATAAGGTCGACGGTTCCCGTCTCCGGTGAGTTCTACCTACCCCCAGCCCTGAGTAGGGCCTTCCGTTGGTATCGTCCATTATGTCCGACGATCAGGCGATCAACGTATGGTTGGAGAGCTCGCGATTGGACGGTATGCTCCTTGGGGCAATCTCCTGGGGTATGTACCTTTTCTGCTGAGTCGTGTGCCAATATTTGCCTGACCGCCAATGACGTGACTCTCTCTCCGCCCTCTAGGGATATTTTTTCTTTTGACCATTCAAGCCACCGCTGCCTTGTTCAAGAAGCCAAGCCATCCAGGGGAGACTATTGCTACCCACCGGAATATCTTGCTTGCTTATATCGCGCTGACTTTCGTCCTTGGAACAATTGGCTTTGCGGCCAATTCGCGATATACGCAGATGATTTGGATTGATCTTCGGTCATCTGGGAGGGATCCGGAAGAACTCATTGTGAAGGAGTTCGATTACTGGATCAATCGACTTGCCGTTGGATGGTAAGTTCGTGCTTTCTGGATCCATTGCCTGCGTTGTTGAGATGAATTGTGATCTGGTAGTTATTATGTGATGACTTGGATCATGGACGCCTTGCTGGTGAGTTTTCGCTCCCTCTCCGCTGTATTGGTTGTTGATCTCTCTGTTTTTATGTAGCTCCATCGGTGTTTCATCGTCTGGAATTATCGTAATTACATAGTCACCTTTATGTCTGCCCTGTTCCTGGCCGACGTTGGTAAGCTACCCCGTATTCCTTTCTACTTTTGAAATGCTGAACAACCTCTGCAGCCATGTCAATTGCCATCCTTGTTTCATCCAACCAAGGAGCAGTATTCGCTGACCTAGTCTTCCAACTCGCATTCCTCGGTGTCTCAATATCCATCAACCTGATCTCCACCATCCTCGTAGCTGGTCGTCTCATCGCCATGCGAAAGCAAATCCTGGCCGTGCTCGGTCCAGAACACGGAACACACTATACGTCCGCAGCTTACATGCTCATCGAGTCGACAGCATTGTTCTCAGTTGCTGCTTTGGTGTACACTATCGCTTTCGGATTGCATAACAACTTGCAGAATATCACGTTGTTTTCAATCAGCCATGTCCAGGCTATCGCACAGCTGCTCATCATCATTCGGGTTGCAGAAGGGAGGGCGTTGACGGCTGACGTAGTTTCGGGGATTAGTAGCGGTGGAGGTGGGATGGTGTTCAGGAATTACACGGCAGGGACGGTGTCAACGGCGACAATGGGAGGAGGGACGGCTTCTCGCGTGCATGCGCATAGCGTTGTGTTGATTGGGGATCGTCAATCTTCCAACCATGGCAGCGGGCAGACACAGTCTATGGTTGAAGACGGAGAGAAGAGCGAAGAAGAAAAGTTGGAGGTTATTGTCACTGCCGTATAGCGTTCCGCCTCTTTAGATACTATGAATGCATGATCAGTGCGCTTCTTGGCCTAGTGTATATTTATTGGATGAGTAGCACTCATACCCCGTAGTTTTATGTTAGCAGCCCTTCCTTCATATCCGTACCATACCCTTTTCTTGCTTCTATTTCGGTTAGTAGATACCAAATTCGTCACCTTGATTCCATGAATAATGTGTTTTGTTGATGGACTGTATTGTTCTTCGCCGCCGGCGACAGGGGAGACGCCTCAACCCAACTTCAACTAAGATGACAACCCAAATATTTGGACTCTAGCTGCTTGCAACGATAATTAGAAGCAGGACGACGTTAGACATGCTTCACGACAGTTCAAGAAGACTATCGTAGGGGTGCAATGAAAGTAAACATAGGTGCACAAGCGACGGCTAGGGACGTATTTGGGCTAACTGGATAGCTTGAGACTCCGCACCAGACGATGCTGATGTCGGGTTCGAGGAATGATACACTGTCATAGGGGTCAATCTAGGTCTACTCGCGAGAAAGGAGACAAGAGTGTATACCCATGTTCGTATCTGTTTCGTTGAGAACACTTCTGTTGCGAACGCGAGAGTTGAGCCTATGTTGGAGCAATCAATTCAAGTGGTCTCCCTTCAAGATCATCGGACCGACATGACGAGGAATGAGTTAACGTAGACTATTAAAGCGGGTAAGGAGAGTATTCCTGACAAGAAGCGAGAAAGAGCTCACGTTTACTCATGACTGAGTGGAAAATCATAAACGTTATGTAGATCGGAATGGTAATCCACTGAAGAAGATGAGACAAGTGCGGCAACAAATGGGCAAAGAAACTCACCACGATGAGGATGATCAAAACGAAGACGCTGATTGTGGTTGGTTCGGTCAGGGTCATACTCTCGTAAGCTTCTTACCTCGTCAGCACGCCAATACCAACGACATAGATGATGAGCCGATCCACCAAGCTATCTGTTCTGTACAGCACACTTCAATCAACATCTGTGAAGTTGGTGGCCCAAAGACTTTACCTACCTAGATAGTCCTGAGCGGCGTTTGTTCAGATAGAACGTCATACTCGCGGCAATAACTAGGTCGCAGACGATCGACGTGCCCATCTCCGTAAAGCTGAGTCCCTAATACCATGTTGAGATGTGCAACGAGGAGGATTGTTGACCTAAAGTACATCGCTAACGGGATAATGAATCCGTATTGCATCATTTCCGCGTTGGCTGAACCGAAGTGAGTTGCTGGATTGAACTCGGAGCTGCTAGAGAGCCGTACATAGAGATATTCAAGCCTAAATTTCATGATTTGAGGGGAAGGGTGTTTGAAGAGGCCGACGTACTCACTGACTGATGCCGCTAGGAAGTAAGGGTCAGGAAGGGCACTTGGTCAGCAGCAAATGCGTGCGTACCGAAGCGTATAAAGGTGAGAGCGGACTGTAGAGTATCAGCGTGGTTGAGTCTTTGTTTGCATTCTCCGAGGTATTAGCCTACCAAGACGGAAGTCATGACGCGCTTCCGATTGCTCACTGAGTCGTAGGTTAGAGATGCGAGCAATGAAATATATCCAGCCACTTACAGACCCAGACACGGTAGGTAAGAGCGCTATAAGGTTGATAGTGGGCAAAAATGGGTGTTGAGAGCACAAATAGCTTGCCACTGAGCCAAAATCACGGTGAAGGACTAGAATCAACTCCGTAAGCGGTTATGCAGATGTCAAGGAGGGAGACGCGCAGACCGAAAAATAAAGGTCTAGCTGTTTCAAATCCATGAGCACACGCGGCATCGAGTACCTGGGATAACATACAATCATGCCCCTGGGGAAGATAGTCGAAATCGTCAGGATCGTCGGAGTATTGTGAGAAATGAAATTCACTTTGGAATAGACAGATTCAAGATCCCGGTATTGCGGAGATATGAAGAGCGAGTCCCCTCCGCGAGGCATACAGTTTGCGCGCCGTCAACGACTCTAGGCAATTTTCAGTATAAGCGGCTGAGATGTCGGCGATCTTACAAGAGAAGGGCGGTCTGTCAAAGACGGTGAGATTGGCCCACGAAAAATGCACAAAAAGTCTTCACAAGGGACTTGAGGGATAGAGAGTCGCCAGAGGAGTGCCGAAAGTACCATATTGTCTGGGCAATAGTAATACCATAAAGTCTGTCAGGCATCCCAGGGGTCGTCAACACAAGCAAAAGTTTTCATTGTTTCCGCGCACTTACGGGCAGGCGAGGATGGTTCCTTGTCAGGGTCACCGTAAGCTACGAGAACGTCGGAATTCCGTAGCGATTTCTTACCAACAAGGAGTGGAGACACAAAATGTGCGGTGAGTTTGTACAAGGGCGGGGGAAGCTGCACCATCGTTCAAGGCAGCAACTTCCAACCGGCTCTGCTCTTATGTGAAACCGGCCTCCGTCGCATCACGAGAAGCAGCAAGGGTTTCTCATTTCTCAGAAACTCGAGAACTTCATGCCGAGGGAGTCTCCCCCTGTCTGTCCATGGTGGGAAGTGACCCATCAGTTAGATATGTTCACAAGGCGAGATCATACAGATGGTGGACACTCACGTTGTATAACAGGCAATAGATCAGCAACCGACGGAAACCTGGATCATGAACACAGGGTATTCCGCTGATCATATCACAGAATCAGGGGAGACGGGAGCTCAAGAGTGACTGACATGGGAAGGTTTGGAGGGTTGACTCTGGACCAAGAGATTCGGAATCGTCACAACATTACGACGAGTTGGGCAGAGCCTCCGGCAAGCTTCCCAAGGGGTGGTCTCCAGTCTGAGGCATAACTGATTGATCTCATTTCAGTGCGGGGAACATCTATCGAGAAATACTGGCATGTAAACCAAGATTAGAACGGACACGAACTGTAACAAGGAGAGAAGATGAGAAGGGTTACGTTAGCGCCCACTTCCTGGCCTACAGAAAGTGAGAGTCGAAGGCTCGCATCTATTTATAGCGAGACTCAAGTTTTCCCAATAATCGGCGAATATTTCTCGCATGTCACAACCTAAAGCAATTAGAAACTGAATAGAAAGTCAAAGAAGCGAAGAAAAACGATGATGAGATAGCCACAACAAGACGCATCCTCATAGAGTCCGACTCTAAATTACCACTCAGTCTACTCACTACCACTGGTTGCCCCCAACTTCAATCCAATCTCTCAGAACCCCGCCTCTTTCTAGCCCAATCTCTTTCGTACACTCTTCCTGCCTCGCAATCGACAAGGCTTCGAATTCTCTTAACAAATTCCCATCAAGAATTCCTTTTGCCAACGGTCGGGAAACATATTCGTTCCGTACGATCCTAGCATGATACAAGCATTGCATTTCAGTTTGCGATACAGGTTGATGCACAAAAAATTCTGACCTGAGGGCACGCGGGTTCAAGCCCGCCATATGTTGAATATTCCTTGTTAATTGTCCTTGAAGTAATTGGAGTCTCTTATACGCATTCTCTGACAATGGTGTCAAAGCCGTTATGGAACCATCAGTGTGACCTACGTACAGCCGTCATCAGCTACATAACATAGACGAGGGAAGGAAAAGACGGACCACAGAGTAACCGAGCCTGAGGTATAACCGGGTCTTCTTTTGACCGCTTCGCAGTGAGTATGGACGTTCGATATTCCACCTGGGCATGGAATTCAGCGCGAAGAATCAAGTTTTTTCCGTCCTTTGACTCAGGATCTACCAAGCAACAACCATGGAGTAATTAGCATCTGACGGCTGCAAAAGGAAAACAGAGAAGTACCATTCGGATCGAATTCATAGGCGCGCATTACACCCTCTTCATCACAAGTAACGATCATCATATCTTCATCCACGAAGAAGAAATCAACCATCGCCGCACAGAGAGGTTGAATATCCTTCCCCAGAATAACCAATTTGTACGGATCCTCCTAAGATGCGCCAAAATGAACAACGAAGGACCTTGTGGAACTGAGGAGCAACGCACCTGGAAGGCCACCAGCATGACACTCTTCACCGCGTCCCCCACAAGCAACATATTCTTCAGCGTCTTCAAAGACGTAACATACAACCCAACATCCAAAAATGCGACCCCAACCAACCGTTCATCAAGATCAAACGCACGAACAAAGATCTACGCCCAAATTCCCATCAGCAGGAGGCGATTGACAAAGGCACAAGAACGACAGACCTTTTGCCCCATCGAGGAAACCAGATACCCGTCAAACGCAGCGAGAGCGGTAACAGGTCCCTTGGCATCATCCCTGCACATCAATCTAAACTTGTACCATCGTGACGGCGCAAGATTCCCATCAGGCACAACCTCGACGATCTCGAAGATATATGTCTATTGGGACAACGAAGAAGGGAGGTTAGGGCAGGCCATCACCTGGGGGAAGAGAAATACGTACAGCTCCTTTGACAGCAAGGTCTTCACCCCGAACAATGCTTGTACCAACAGCAATGAAGTCCTTGATGCCACTCTCAGTACTAGACGTCTCAAGGCTGACGCAGCAGATATCATTGATGAATTCGTTGGTAGCGAATTCATACCTACGTAGACCCGAAGAGGTGAGTGGTTGAACGGGGGATAGGTACAGGTATTACACACCCATCGAGAGTCACCCAGAAGTCAGGCGAAATAAGCTCGAGCGTCGAGCATTCGCAAGTAGGCATTGTGATATTCGGAGCTATTACTTCCCGATCAGAACATTGCAGAAGGAAGAACGAAGGGATACTTGAAACACCGACCTTCGGGTTCCCATATACAATTTCCATCCTCGTCGAAAGATGCGAATTTAGCATCAAGTGTAGACGCAGCAACAACAAGGTTTGTAGACGCATCGAACAAGACATTGGAGTATGGCCTTCCTCGAGGAAGCGACCTCATAGGCAGAGGTCCGCCATACTGGAAATCGGGTATCCATTCCATGAGAGTGGGGCCCTGTGAGATGTCGAAATGAGACAGTTGATCGGGAGAACCCAAAGGGAGCGAACGAACCTCATCGGTATACAGCAAAAATTCAGCTTTAGACTCCCACAGAGAACACGTTGTGAAGGAATGCACAACAGCATGTCCAGAGGGATAGATCCGGACTTCGCTCTTGTCGGTCGCCATCAACCAGCTCGGTCGATCACCCGTAAAAAATACGCCGAAGAGTTTTGTCCCTGGCGAAGCCGAAGACGATGGTGAGGACGACGGAGAGGAAGATGACGGAGGGGATGTGATAAATGGTATGAACTGTCGAGATATTCTTTTCTGCTCCGCAATGACGCTCTTTTCCGTCTCTTCATTTCTCTGGATATCAAATGCCCGTGAAAGAACTTGCACGAAGTGTATGTCCAGGTGCGCGGTTCTAGGTGCGGGTATTACGGTCGGATTGGGGCAGGCTGTGATCTCGTAGACTGCCAACTGACCCGAGCGTATGAAGACCTGTAACGCGAGCATCGTCAGCCCAAAAGGGATAGCTGAAGTAGACGGAATATAGCAGAAAGGGAAGATTCATGGGCGAAAGGATTTGCTTACGAAAAGGTAAGGACGGGGAGAAGTTTCGCCAACAGGGGCTATGAGGATTTGTTCAACATCCATGTCTTGTGGCTTCCGTGGAGGGTCTTGAGGAAGCGATAACGCAGGCGGGTCATACGAATCAGACAAAACTGATTGGAGCGAGGGTATGGCTGATGTTGAGAAGACCAACGTAAGCTTTGGCAAAGCCCAGATCTAAAACGTAGGAAAGCATCAGATACTGCGAACAAGAAGAGAGAGGGGGCAAGCCTGTACCTCCATGATACCTTGCGGTCTGACTAGGATCAACCACTGAGTTTGGGTCCCAGCGTTGACGGCACCATGTAGCGTGGTAGTAGCAGGTTTGGAATCAGCTGTGCTACTGGAAGTCGTTGCAGGGTGGAACTGCTTGGCAAACAACCCGCTTGTATCCGTGTAGAAGCAGCCTGTCAGATACCTGGACGTCTAAAATAGCAAAGGTGGAGGAAAAGGGTTTGAGACAAGGGTGATAGGTTCAATTATAGATTTACCTTGTCGCCCATAGCAGACATATCCTTCCTCCTTATCTTCCCCCTCTCTGTCTCACCGACATACAATCCAATGGAATCATCTTCCCTGAAGATCAACACGAATGGGTCACAGATGCTACACGCCCGCGTCTTCGGCCTCGGTATGTTACTCGCGTCTAGGTCCTTGATACTTTGTCGTTCACCACCGTCTACAGATACAGAGTAAAGAATGGCGTCAGATGGCGAGTAGGGTATGTGAAATTCGGTGCGTACCAGGCTCTAGCACACGGATAGCGTTAGACATAACTTGCAGAATTGTGGTGCGCTGAAAGAAAGGCGCAGCGCCGATGGTCGTCCCAGCAATTCGCGTGGTGACAGCGACATCATTTCGAGCTGACTTGCCAGCAATCTACCGAATTGACGAAACGCAATATCAGAAACTAGAAGCTAGAGGATGAACAGTGACTCACTCTGGAAACGCCAGGGGACGGATTGGCGTCCGTACTTATGATCAATGTGTCGTGATCGGCTTGCATAGGACGCTCATACGATATCCCACTGGCTTTTACTGACTGACGTATAGGTAAAGACCATACCCCTCGAGCCCCACCTATAGCGTGAAGTTTCCTTTTGGTATACGAAGGCAGATCTCGCTGGGAGAGTATGAGGGGATCAGGCATAGGACCAAAGGTGCATGGGGATGGCACAACTTACCTGAAACAGGCTGAAGCCGCCTAGAGTCCCAGAGCCTGTGGCGGCGACAAGTTCGGGGACGTATCGTTCCTACAGAAAGGAAAGTCAATACTGCAAGAAAAACGACTGACTGTGGAAGACGCACCCCATTTTTAGCCAGAGCAAAAGTCATGTCCGAGATGGGTCCAGTGGCAGGGATTGAGTCGCATAAAGAGAGATGGACAACCGTCCTCATTTGTTTTGCTGGACCGGAGACCCCAGAGGAACCATTAGTAGTAGGAAGTGTCTTGGTCGGTACCCCGTACAGATCTACATGGAAGGAAAGCAAGTTAGTCCACGGCTCAGAGATAACGATAGATGGAATGGATGAGAACTTACCATCGTCTTCATCAAAGTCCATGGAATCGCCCGTATCAGCAACAACGCTCAACCCCTTGTCCTTATCCCCTCCGTCCTCAATTTCTTCTTCAACCCAAGCAACTCTCAGAAGTACCGAATCCCCCGCAACGCTTCCCACAAGCAAATGCTTTTCATCCAGCCTCCTCACTACCTCCGGAATCGTGGTTCTCGCAAGCGGTTTCCCTAGGACTAGCTTTGACACGATTTTACCGTCAGCGACGATTTCGACGGGGTAGAGTGTCCCGTTGGTGAGGATGACAAAAAGGGTCTTTTCATCGGCAAAGATGGCTTGAGCACCTTCCAAAGTTAATGGCTCTTTGTCCTTTTGATCTTGCGAGGATAAACTGGGGTAAGGCATGTCGGAAACCCGGGGAGCCCAGCCGTTCACTGGGAGTGATACGCGTCGGGAGGTATCAATGTAGATGATGGAGTTTGCGGTGAGGAGGGTGACACCTACGAGTGGGGCTAAACAAGGTAAGAGGGAGAAGGAATCATACGGGAGTCCGGACACGGATGTGATGATAGGATACTGTTGGTGTGCGAGGTCAACGGTGAAGATGATCAATTTGACTGTGTCCTTGTACTCCGTCATGCGCCTGGTGATCACGGAGATGAGTGTGCATGCTGGGATGTACGAAGAGAGGGAAGCACCTACCCTGTCCATGTCTGTTGAGTCTGGAAGAGAACCGCGACGGTGGGGTTATTGAAGCCAGGTAAGAAGGTGAAGTCAATGACGTTGCGAATGCTCTCGTCGACCTGCTCAGCTAAGTCGAGTACGAAGCTGGGCGAATAAGGGATATCTCTGGTCGACGATCAGCACTGACGCATTGCCAAAAAGTTGTAGGTCACATACTTGGCAGCTTCCTCGGGATCCAACATGTCAACATCCACCTGAGACTGGTGGAACGGAAGAATAGCCAACGCGTCCTTAGGTAAAGCTAAGGCTACACAACGCGATTCGGGGTCACTTCGGAGTTTGGCTCTGAAGAAGGCGGGGTCGAAGGACATCTGCAGCCATTGGGTGTAAAGAAGACACGGAAACATATGTAAATGAGTGGTACTTACCATTTGAGGGGCCCTCTCGTATGTATGTATTGAAACCGTCTGCAAGTCGTTGACTGCGTCCGACCATTCTAGGAGCGCGATTTTCGCGTCCTTAAACGACACCACGAGACGTTCAAGATGGTCTTCAGCCGAAGCCAGCGTTTTCACGCCTGCCAGCCCAGTGACGATGCCATGCAACCTATGTTCCCGGACATGGTATATACGCGTAATAGTCGGCGAGGCGACATCCTTACGCCCAGTAGACTAAAATCACATCAGCACAAACTTTTTCCTTGAACAGTTTCAGAAAGTGTGATTCACAGCAGAAAATGACATCCAGCGAGTAAACAAAAAGTTACCTGAGCTACATTGATGAAACCATCCCCTCTTTCCTCCATCTCGACCTCTCCTTCCACAGCCTCAGTCCCCTTCCTCATCTTTCCCTTTTTCTCGCGTTCCTCATCTGCCAGTGTAGAGGCTGGAGGCGGTAAAGGCTCTTCCCGCACATCGAAGATGTGAAGCAAATTTGACCGTGCGACGACAAGGTTGCATACGATCTTGACTCCGGGTTGGAGGGGTGAGTGCGGAATCAGCTTGAGAGACGTTACGTGCTCAATTCCGCTCGGGGGGAGGATGTCATGATGAAGGGCATGGAGGACCATGGTGGTTTTTGGTGACTCTGAGCGGAAGACTGAGACGGCGCCAAACTGGATGCCCCTTAGACAACTAGGGATCCCCTCTCTGGCAGGTGCGTTCACTGTGACTGTTCCTGGCGCAGGATATTCTTGGGTGGGTCATTGCTACGATCATTGCTAGTACTACTACAAGTGGTGTAGTCTAGTAAGTACGTAGGGTGCACTCAAGTCATGCATCAATCATCATACTATGAATCATAGCAAACGAAACAAGGATGGTTCAATCAGTCGGGTCCGACTAAGAAGAAACAAGGCAGCTTTGCGAAGAGCTCACGTCCCAGAAAATCAGCGATTTCCTTCTTTACCTTTGGACAAGACAAACATTTCTGCTCCATCTCGATAAACTCCAATGGCCCAGTGGGTGAACCACTTGCCTGCAAGACAAAGTCAGCAGGGGTTCGAATGTTGCTCTCGCAGTGGTTGCAGTGCGAGAATTTGGTTCCGAGAGCAAAATTGTCTGGAGATCCCATGAGCCAGCTAATCATTTCTTTATAGCCATCCATGGTGATCACGACATCTTCCATGGCCAACAACGATTGGTTGCATGATTTAAGGCCACGGATCGAGAGGTCATAATAGGCCAAAGCCAAGGGAAAACGGAGGTCGTGACGAGCGTCGGAAGTCCACGAAAGGCGTATCAATGCTTCAGCTGAAGGAGGCTCTCGGGGGAAGCAATTACGGGCGATCCAATCCTTTTGTTTGGCTGGCCAATCTTTTTGGATCAACTTTATGAGTTGCTCATAGAGCGGTGAGGCTTCGTATTTCCTTGCGAGTTTGAGAGAGCCGCCAATCTCCCCCAGAGTATCACCGCATTCTTCGGTAAAGATGGGACTGGAATAATGCATCAATGAAAAGATAAATGACAAGGAAAGTTCTGGTGCGTACATTGGATCGTATAAGACACGTAAAAAGCCTCTTAGGTCTGTCGTCTTGTCATGAAGCACGATTAGAGGTACTCCGTCATACGTGTCCCCTCCTGCTGTCGACTCAAGAGGCTGAGGTAATTGGAACATATCGCGAAAGATGACCGACGCGTTTGCGAGCAGTGTCTTGTGAACGCGGAAATAGGTTACTTGACTGCCATCTTCGTCGGGGTCATCTTTGGAAGATAGAACGACGCTCCCGTCGTCAAAGTACAGTTTTGGGTCACGTATCTCTGAGTCTGAGCAATGGGAGCGTTCGAGGGTAGGCATGGTTCAAGCTAGGATCAAACTCTGTGGCGGGAGAATGATGAGAGGGCGAACAACTTGAAACTCGTCCCAGTTTTGAGCATTTGGGCCCCAGGGCATGTAAGAAACACGTTGCTTAGCTTCGTTCAAAACTTTTACCCAGACTTTCAGGTTACGCAAAGCGTGCACGACCGCGTGTCTCGGCTAGAGGAGTCTAAGACACAAAGAGTACTCAACGTGCGACAGTCATTCGTGGATATTATCATAAGCAAAAATTGTGCTGCCCCAGTGCATAGTATAGCGTTGGAGGCAGGGAATCTGGTGGGTACTGCGAAGAAGTCTCAGGCTCCTGTTGACTCCTACGTGAAAGGCGCCCAACGACGCCACGCGTCTGATGGCATTCTGGATTCCGTACGTATGTCATGAACGACATAGACTCTCTCTCCGAGAAACTTTGACTTGACTCTAACTTGACTCTAACTCCACCTTTCCACCACTTACTTAATTTGAGCGAAGCCTCCCTTGGAGTAAGTATTTAGAAGATCACGGCCACCCGCCAAGCTTATCCCATTGTGGTTACGTCCTTCCTACTCACTCGGAGGGTGAAGCTTACTTGGCTTCCTTTTGAATCGGTACTCATTCTAGATGTCACGGCTCTGTTTCTCGAGAGCTTATGCTGCGACTATAGAGCTTAACTCGGGAGTCCAGTCAACCGACTCCCGAGTCGGTGATTGGACCAACGCGGACTCGACTCGGACTGAAGCTCTTCCTCTGGTGCGATGTACAGAGCTTATTCGGTGCTTCTGGTGGGACAGAGACTAGTTCTGGTCCTGCAAAAACTTCAGGAATTGAGCATTGCACGCCTGGCGCCTCGGAGAACAATTAAACCCGATCGCAGTGCGACCTACGTATGCTCGTTCCCCCATGACTATGTGGAAGAGGGGAGAGGAGGAACGATCGAGCTTCTCGCTCACTTTCCTTCCTTTGCGGAGCATCCCAATCTCAATACAAGTTGCAGATCCCAGTTTTTTTCTTGCCACCTTGCCGCGTGCTGCCACTCATACAAGCTCGTTCGAAGGGTTCTTAATCGGACCAGGTCTCGTCTGCAACCTCCCCCGGTTCTTCCTTTCTTCTTCTCCCTCACACTCTTTTTTCTTCAAGTCGTCCGTCGCCTTCGTGGTTGTTTGCCTGAGTGGCAGCATGTCGATCCACCAACGCGCTTGGTAAGTACAGTATGTTCAATCCTATGTTTGTTTTTTCTGATTTTTTCCGTGATTTTTTCATGGTTTTTAGCGCATGGAAACATCGCCAACTGCAGGAAAATATTTCCTCTCTCCCCCCTTCGTTCTCCTTCCCCCTCTCTCAGCAAGATCGCTCAATACATGAACTATCCATCGCCCAGCTCGTCCAGAAAACCACATCGAATCAACTGTCGCTGGGTGATATCCTAACAGTGTACGCGAAGAAATCATTGAGCGCACATGAACGGACGAATTGTCTTTCCCATATTCGCTTTCAAGGTGCTCTGCTTGATCACCAACAAGTGACACCTACTGCTACGGATCAAGCCAAAGCTTTCAGGGAGCGCCCGTTGCTGGGTGTGCCCGTAAGCGTGAAGGATACCATCGATGTCGAAGGCTGCGATTCGACGATCGCGTGTTCACGGAACCTCAATAAACCCGCTCCTTCTTCATCTGCTATCGTTCGACTTCTTCAAGACGCAGGCGCACTCGTTCATTGCAAAACCACCGTGCCGCCTCTTTTATTTGCTCTCGAAACCACCTCTGATGTCTTTGGCACCACTCGTAACCCCGTTAACCCAGCCTTTTCCTGCGGTGCCTCCTCTGGTGGAGGTGCAGCTCTGCTTGGCGGCGGGGGGACGAAGATAGATGTCGGGAGTGATATTGGTGGGAGTGTGAGGATTCCCGCCGCGTTCTGCGGGCTTTGGAGTTTGAAGGGGAGCAGGGGGAGGTTTCCTGTTGAAGGGCATAGGAGCTCGGTACAGGGGCTGGAAGGGGTTGATCTGGTTTGTGCACCGATGGCCGGCAGTTTGGCCGATCTGGGTGTGTTTTGGAAGGCTGTGGTGGGGATGAAGCCTTGGGAGTACGACCATTCGTGCATACCGTTGGAATGGAGGGATGTCAATATTCTGGAGGCGAGGAAGAAGGTTAAATGGGGTGTTGTTTGGGATGATGGTACGTTATCTGGAATCTCGCTTTTGTCGCGCACATTTCCCTTTTTGCTCATGAATCCTTAGGTTTGATTCCACTTACTCCCGCGTGTAAACGAGCCATCGATGAAACTGTCGCTGCGCTCAAGGACCAGGGCCACGAGGTCGTCGATCTTACCAGACCGACGATCCCAAGTACTTCTACTACCGCTATACCACCTCTGGAAGTGATCCCTAGTATTCAACGAGGGCTGGGTATTGCGAATCAATTGATGTTCGCTGATGGAGGTACGCTTCTTTTTCCTCGACGTCGTTCCTACGTATGGTCTTCTGATTTTCTTTCATCGTCACAGCTGAACAACTTCAAGCCCAACTTGAGCCCTCTGAACGAGCGTCGCCGTTGGTTACCTCGTTGTTTCCGTTGTTCCCGCTGCTAAGGCTTCTGAAAGCGGTCAAATCGACCGTCGAACTGCTGCCGCGATGGGCGTGTAGATGGATGAAGAGAGGTCTGGTGCGCTCCGCACGGTTTGTTGGAGGGGAGGCATTGAAGGAAGTTGTTGCCGTGGTTCTTCACGCTGGTGATAAACCCAAGGACTTGACGAAGATAGGGACGGAAGGGATTATCGGAATGGGAGAGAAAAGTATTGTCGAAGAAAGAGAGCTGGTAAAGGCCAGGGACGCGTACAGGGAGGAATGGCGGAAGAGGGTTTGGGAAGAGGAGAACCTCGACTTCGTCATCTGTCCGGTTATGCCTTGTCCTGCCGTGCGACATGGCGAGGCAGAGGGGGCGAAATTCCCTCGTGGAAGTGATGGGGAGAAGGGGAAACGGGGGAGGAAAGGTCTCGGATTCGAGGCTCCTGGAATGACCTTGATCTGGAATTTGGTGCGTCTTTCATTCCTCCACTCTTTCAGCGTCGAGTTATTAATACGTTTTTCTTGCGTTTTTCGTTTTTTTTCGTTGATAGTTGGATTATTCGGCTGGCGTGATGCCCAATACAACCGTTGATAAGGACGTTGATCGCCTCCCTGAGGAGTTCTGGGAGAGCGGCCAGTTCGAGAGGATGGGAAACGTTGCGAAGGCCGTGTGGAGGGTCTACGGATGCGTTGGCGAAGATATTCGACGGGAACCCTGGGAAGGAGACCGAGGCAGCTTTGAAGAAATGCATGGACTTCCTGTTGGTATCCAGATCGTTGGGAAGAGGTGGGAGGAGGAGAAAGTGTTGGAGGGAATGAACGTCGTGAACGAGGCGTTGCGCGTTTGGAACTCCAAGGCGGCGACATGAAGCTACTCCCCCTCTCCCCTTTAAGGCTCCCGCCCAAACTTATTCTTATGTGCGTATTTATCTCACAAAACCAACTCCTTGGTTTTGCTTTTCTCTTTCGTTCTTTCGTTCCTCCGTTCTTTTTTCGTTCATTGACCAAGCGGACACCTTCCTCTTTTTTCGTTGAATTCCTGTCCTTTTCGACATCAGTGCCTTTCTCCCTCCTTTTCACTTGTCGGCTTTTCATCTTCGTTCCTGTGCGAATCTTCGCCTTCTATTTGTCGATGTACTATGTAATTGTGCTGTTGTCCACCCCCTCGACGCTCGTTTCGACTCTCTGTTTTTCTACTACTATCCAAACTCCCTCTCGTCCTGTATTCCACGCTCCTTTAGCTCCGTCGTCTTTCCTTTGATAGTCTGCTCTTTCTATGCTTCTACTCTATTCTCTCGTATCTGTGCCCATATTCGTATCCACTGTGTCCGTATTTTTGCTATGATAAGTAGAGTAAAACTTCACAACTGTTGTATTCTAATCGTTTAATGTTAGAATTCTCCTTTGCTTTCTATGGTGCCGTCGTGAATGGGATTATGTTGTCTGTAGAAGCGTAAATGTATTCCTGTCAGTTTTCCCGGCATGAGCTGTGTTCGCAGCGGTTCGTGGCTCGCTGAACTCAGAGCACCACGTGCAGTCTCCTGTAGAGCCTCCTATGTCCACGGTCGCGGAGAGGACGCGAGGTCCGGCGCTTCGGCGCTTCAAACGCCTTCGACTTCCAGCCTTCTACAAGCCTTCTAAGTTCTTCCTTCCCGTCACCTTCATTGGAAGCTTTGCGCTAACTCATGCACCATCGATGAAGCTACACTGGGCCCAGAGTCCAGACCCACTTCATCTTCATTTTACTTTCAGATGCACAAGAATCTCTAAACCCTTCGGCGAAACTTGCCAAGATGCGTCACAACGGTAGCTCGCCGTTGAGCAGGGGAAATCCGACGTTTGCTATCCGTATGTACATACTGATCTTGATGGGGCTTGTGTTTTGTGTATTCTTGGGTGGTTTCCGTATTGGACACCTGTTGATGTTGGTGGGTTGATCACGATTTCTTTGATGTACTCTCTCAACTGATCTCTAAGTTCCGAGAAGTATTTTTGCGAAGAACCGACTGCTCTCTCGACGCCACTGCTGTGAGTATGAATGTCCGATTCATGTCGTCGCGACCATTCTTTAACCTTCGCAGGAGTGCCGCCTTGAACGGGCAAGGCCGAATGGAGCAGTGTCGACCTACTGCTCTCTTCGCATTGTCCCGTAATCAGTGGCTACAAATACTATTAACTTATGCTTCCTTCTCGATATACTTACGCGAAACAAAGTAAAGGTTTGCCATCAAGCGTCCACAAGCACATCCCGAAGAAGGTGGGTCGCACGACTTGTCATCAGTGGCTTTCTGCGTCACTAATGCATTAGCTTGATCATATCAGCCGTCTTAACCGCCCTTAGCAGCGATGTCGAGGTATCGCTGAAGCCGCAAAGCGCCCCCTGGTCGCGGCATGCCTAGAAACTAGGGAACGATAACCTGGCGAATAACGGGATGCTGAACGCTGTCATTCCCTAGCCATACACGCGCTGTCGCTCATGCTCTCACTCGCCACTTGTCTTCTCATGTCTCTTCTTTACCTCGCTACGTTGAACGACCCCTCTGATCATGAGAATCTTGGTCCTTCTCCTTCTCTTCTTCTAGTTGACACCTTGCATCAGTGACTCAGGTGGATGTGGAAACCGGTGTCGTCCTCGGGGATGTTACAACAGCTGAGGAGACTAAATAGAGGAGTATTGGATGGTGTCCGTTAGAGCAAATTCTAGGGTGGTGCGTGTTTCGAACCTTTTCAAGGCACTGATGATTATGGCAATTGATCAGTGATGATATTAGGTGGTATCTTGTTGTATTCTCAGCCAACTTACGTGTTGTTCTCCTAATTGGCCTCGGTTCGATCTTTTCGTTCGATGGTGAGTGTATTTTGTATGTGATTTTTCCCTGGCCAACGCGGACTGAGGGGGCTCGAAGCTATGGCCGTGGTCAACGTATCACTCCTTTACTGACCTGGTTTGATAGAACTCTCAAGGAAGTTGTGCACACGCCCACAACTGATGGCTCGAGGCTTCATTCGATGTTATACACATGCGGCCAGCTGACGGCGTTTACCAATTAGGACATTGGAAGCCTTAACTGCTTCTATGTGATCTTGGTCATATGGGTTCTCGGATGGCTCTTAGGAGTGTGCCCCTCGAGACCTCATCATACTGCGACGCTGACATGCGTGTCAATAGATCTAGTCTGGAGGGCAAGGCCACCTACGCCACTTTTCACCATCCTTCAAATATTAAGTACAGAGTACCTATCACACGAAGTTGGCGTATACAACGTCAACTAGGCCATTGATTCCAACAGTCCGGCTTTGGACGATGACGACGTCCTTTTATCGTCTCCTCCTTCGCACCTTTTACCCTTCCGATGATCTCATCATGATAATTGAATGCGCCGTATCCACGCTGGTGAGCCACCCTTGAATCGTGTCAATGTACTATATCAACGTTTTCTTCCATGCAGGTTTTGTCGTTTTCTGTGTCTTCTCCCGATGTTCCTGAATTCTTTTCGGTTTCGTTTGTCTTTCGTACAGGCTTCTCCCGATTGAATTAATGCCTTCTGAATGAGATGTCCGTATCAAGGCCGTCTTCCAACGTATGCCGCTCGCGCTCGTCAACATTGATACATCACCAGTCTCTGTGATGAGCTCTTGATTTATGCCGTGAAACTTGCCTCTTACAGCTCGCTTCGCTTGATCACACTGCCCCAGAGGTGCGCTGCTCTCCCCCCTCTATCTGCACCCCAGGATCAACTCTCAAAATAGCGCCTTGTAATGAATTCGGTCGGTGGAAAATGAGCTGGGTTGACGGTATATAAACGGTCCTCTTCTGAACGTAGAGAAGTCCAGGGAAGCATTTTCGCCAACGCAGTCTACTCTAAAACCATGGAAAGTTTACCTCAGGACCAGACCTTTCTTCTTGCAATATGGTTGGAGGTAGGCCCTCTTCAGTCTATCAACCTCGATCCCGACTCACTCGCGGTCTGGACAGGCTCTTGCCTATGGTTCGAGTATGATTCTCGTGTCCAACACTTTGTCGCTGACGTTGTCCCTACAAGGCTTTCTTGTATGCCTTTTCTTCGGGACGATGGTTTTCACCTTTGGTCACACGAAGAGGCATGATCGTCACACTATGGCGAGTATCTTCGCTCAGTTCTTGTACACCTTTCTAACGGAAGGTGATTGACTGTAGGTCATGATCTTAATCTCATTCGTTATGTTCATCATCGCCACGGTCCACTTGGGTGTCAATGGTTATCGTCTCATGCAAGGATTCTCCGTTCATGTTCATCAACAAGGAGGAGGCGCTGCTTACATCGGCATCCTCCGACAATGGGACCATATCTTCAAGGACGTCCTGTTTGCGACCCAGGAGATCCTTGGAAACGCCGCCGCTGTGGGTCTATTATTGGACTTGTTGATGGCAGGAACGCTCGTTCTCATTGGATTACTATATTTGCAACAATAGATCTACAGGTGCTTCATTCTGTGGAACCATAGCTGGAGGATCGTCGCGCTACCTCTTTTACTCCTTGTTGGAAGTATCGGTACGTTATTTTGTGTAATTGATCGCGGGGAATATGACGCGACGGCTGACTGACACTATGACAGTTTCTGGTTATTCCCTTTGCGCCCACTACGTCAACATCGACCTTCACAAGACCATCTTTGATCCGCTAGTCATGCAATGGATCCTAGCATTTTACTCCATCGCCATCATCCAGAATGTCATGACCACGAGCCTCATAGCGTATCGCATCTGGAGCACATCGAGCAAATCTGCGAAGTACAAAACGGAGAATGTCTTACTCCCGATACTCAGGATCCTTGTAGAATCAGCTGCGATGCAACTCGTCGTAGAGGTTCTACTTCTTGCACTCTATGCTCGAAAGAGTGACGCGCAGTATATCCTGCTCGAAATTATCACGCCTGCCGTGGTAAGTGTTGATAGCTCCTAGTCGTAGGTCGAGTGACGAATAGTTTCCTAGGGCATCACGTTCAACGCGATCACCCTTCGCATTCGCTTGAGGACATTATCTTCATCTTCGAGTAATGCCTTCCCACTCTCCAGATCGGACCAAATTCAGACAATTGGGACGGCGCCGGCCAGACGCATCAAAGTGGACATTACGACTGAAGTCGAAGAGGATCAGTGCTACCCAAAAGCGGATGAGCACTCTGGTTCGGAGGGCGGTCTGGCTTGACACATCTACATATTATTTATATACGTTGGATGTCTGAAGTGTTGTACGTAGTATGTCGGTTTAGGGATATATACCTACACTTGGAAAGAAGTCCTTTAAGTCGTTGCTAAGAAGAGACTAGGTAATTCTTGGAATAATTGATGTGCAAGGTCAGTCATGAAGAAATTTTTTTCATCGGAGCAAGAGGAGCACTGTTCTTGAAGCTGAATAAACGCCAGCGGCCGACAAGATGAAGTGATCGCCTTCACGACAAAGTCGGTAGAGGTTTCAATGCTATTTTCGCAGCGATCGCAGAATGGGAACTCTTTGTCGGGATAGTCTTGAGCAAATTTCAGGAGCCAAGGGATCATTTTTCGGTACCCTTCCATGACAATGATGGTGTCGTCCATGGTCAATAATGATTGGTTGCACCGAGGAAGGCCATGGCGAAATAATTCATAGTAAGCCAAGGCCAAAGGGAAGCGGAGGTCGTTTCGAGTGCCTGTAATCCGCGAAAGGTGTATCAAGGCTTCAGCCGAAGGCGGTTTGCGAGGGTAGCAAGTGTGGTCGAACCAATCTTTGTACTTGTCTGGCCAATCCCGTTTGATGAGTGCTATGAGCTGTTCATAGAGCAGGGAGGCTTCGTATTTCTTCGAGAGTTTCAAAGGTCCAACAAGCTCCCAGATAACTTCCCTACAGTTCTTGGTGAAGATCGGGCTGAGAATGGGGTCGTAAATGGGCAATGTATGACAAAAAATGGAAGAGTACGCGTACATTGGGTCGTATACAACACGCAAAAAGGCCCTCAGATCCGCGGTCGTATCATGGAGCACGATCAGGGGCGCACCGTCATAGGTGTCCTTTCCCGATGTTGATCCAGAGGGAGGCTGGGGTAACTGGAACATATCGCGGAAGACGGCCGACGCGTTTGCGAGCATCGTCCTGTGAACGCGAAAATAGGTTACTTCGTTGTCTTCGTTATCTTCATCGTCTGGATCCCTTTTTGAGGTTAAAACAACGTTCCCGTCGTCAAAATATAATTTTGGATCGCGGGTTTCTGATTGTGAGCGACGGATGCGTTTTGAGGGAGGCATACTCTAGTGAATTTTGCATTTGAAATTTGTTTGAAATCAATCCCGAAAGATTGGGCGCCAATGAGTCGATCCACCAAAGCTCAGCGCTCGAGCGCTCAAACCTCCTCAACAGGCTCAACACATACACGACGCGAAGACAGTGCTATCGTGAGTTACGCTGGGGTCATTTGAGGCCGTCGAGGACACGGGACGTCAAGCTTCAGGACTTGAAACGGTACCCAATGCCTACATTCCTCCTTCGCATGCACCTTCAAAGTTCAAGTCAAAGAATCAGCGGTCTTCTCTGCCTCTGGTATGTTCAGCTCGCCTCAAGATGTACAACATTGTCTGATGAACGAGAAGTGTACGATGGGGTGCATCAGCTCGTATTGGATGTCCGATCTTGGTGCTGGTACTTACAGGTCCCCTTGGTCTTCATCACGTTCCAATCATCCATTTCCTGCATGCCGTTTCGTTTCCAGAGGCGCGAAGCCTTGACAGTGACATTCGATGCTCGATGACGTTATGACGGATACTGGCCAACAGATGATCGATGTCGATGAGTTTTGGGGCCCGGGGTGGAAGGGCTAAGGGTGCGTTACTTGTGAGATGCGCTCAGACTCGGCAACAAGTTACAACTACTCGCCCCCCCTCGATCCTCAAGGTATCAGCACCCTTGAACAAGAAGTCATCGCTCCTGGTGGTCGTGGCCCATCTGACCAGGCCATGCACGACGATCATACCGATTTGCAAGTCGGGCGCACGTCCAAATGAACTGGTAACCCTTTGGGTACAGATATACTTTGCGACGTAGCCCGTCAACTGCGCTGACCTGAGACCTCGTTGATAACAGGGCTATGGATCCTTGAACGGTTCCAAGGCCGCATCAGCCCTGTTTCTTGCGAAATCCGCGTCGGGAACACTTTGGCGAATTCTCTTCCTCTCTATACTGTGCCGGGAACTGCTCCTTCTTGGAGCTTGGAAAGAACAAGTTTGCCCCATAATGTCGATGAAGCACGAATGGCCAACTTGTTTGTCGCACCCAGGGGTCCAGAAGGGAATTTGTCAAGCGGAGGTTCGTCTCCCCCTCCCCATCTTTGTTTGCATTTCCCAGCTTCGCCCTCTTCCCATCATCTACCCTCATCTAGCTTGTGTCCCTAGTATCGCCCTCAACTCGGGACTCTCGTGTGCTCAAATCTTGTTTTCTCTTAGACTAGAATATGATTGACATGAATCCCCTCTTGCCGAGGTCATTGACCAATGTAATCAGCAACCCATGATAATCAACTGAGATCATGGTGCTTTCCTCCAATCGAACCAACCGTTGTTCCTGATCAAAGACATTTTTTGAAGTATGCCATGATGCTCAACTTGATGGAAACCATACCAGACTTCTCCACACCATCATGTTCTCCCGTCTTCACAAAACCAACCTCTGACACGCCAACGCCGCTTCTTTGGTGATCCGACGGACGCTCTTCCGACTTTATATATCATCTCGTATGTCGGAAGATATGAAACAAGGTCGTTGAAAGAACGGTGGCTTCGCGCGATGATATCACCCATCTACCAGTTTATTGGGACGTTTATATCGCCTCTTGTTATCGGTATTGTGCCGTCCGCTCCTGTCCGTGGTATCATCCTTGATTGACTACTTTTTTCCTCTTTCCAGGTACTATACTTGCCTGTCCGTCAGTGGACGGTTAATGCAGTCGCGGTTTATGTCGACTCATTTACAGCTCCAGGCTTTATGGGATAACCATCGCGCAGTCAATGTGGTATTACCGGAACTATCCCAAGGATTCAGTGTACATGAAGGGCTTCGTAAGTTGACTCTTTGATCACCCTCAACCTGTTAGTTATGACCTAATCACTCTAGATTGCGGTCTTGCTGTGCGTTACCCGGGAACCAGTCTGGAAGAAGACTCGACCTCAGCTCTTTACTTCTAGGTTAATCGACGGAGCGCAAACCGTTGGCTTGGCTGACGGTACGCGAGTCACATATCTACGAGCCACTCAGGTACCCTCTGTAAACATTCCAATGTAGGTTCTTTTTCCTCGCACAATGGGTCTTCAATTTATTGAGACATCATCTAGGGGCATGTTTGTTCGTAACCCACAACTTATCCCTTGGCCAACGAAGTGTAGACTAAACATTCGCCCTGCCTAGCTTGATCTCTATTTTCTCGTGCGTAGCCGTATCCTCCAGGTCAATATTTTTGTCACTCAATCTGCGCCATTAGAGCTTCATCGTCGTCCTTGCGCATTTGTAAGTAGAATGTCTCACGAAAGGGGTGGCAGGGGCTAACCAGCATCCTCACGCAGCGCGTACACTTATCGCGTCTGGACGTGTAAGATCTTTTTCCATTCAACCGATGGCAGATCTGATTCCAGCTACAGTAAGTGACAAGAACCTGATCGCAACGTCTGCCTTGGTGCGCTACGTTCCCTGTACCTGGGTATCAATCGCATCAACCTCAATTTGGACAGGTCCTACTAACAGTCTCGCGATTCGGTGAGTAGACCCGTCCTCTGCTCTGAGCGTCGCTTAACCCTCACGTCTACCTATGAAGCTGTCTCCCTTGGTAAGTGTCTGTCTTCTGACTCTTGCTTGGCAACCCATATTTCTTATCGGCCACCTAGCCCTCGACGTCACCATGTACGCTACTGAGAGACTTACCCCTAATTCGCCCTTTCCTGTGTATCTCATTTGGCGGCCGTAGGCAAATCAGAAATAATGCATTTCAGATTCATGACTCTACCGGAAATGTAAGCCGAGAGGCTTCAAGTTCGATCGACTGCTCAGCTGCACACCTACAGGGAATTGGGTTGGCGGAGATGAGCGTTGCTGTCGTATGTGACCTATTCATCGCCGCTAGCATGGCGTACTATCTGCGCCGACGTAGATCAGGCTCCCCAAGGTAGGTTCTCTATGTCTACTCTCTTGGTGCAAACCTGACGCGTCTTCAGGACCGTGAGCCTCGTAGACCGGTTGATCATGCATGTAATAGGTATCGGCTTGCTAACAAGGTAAGTGACTGAACTGAGAATGGCGTATCTTCAGTTTTGAACCTCTCAATCCAGCCTCTTCGTGGTGATCATATTGATTGTGGTGAGTCAAAGCGTCCCTCCCCAGTAACTTTATAAAGTCGTTCACACCTCTATAAGTGGATTTTACATCCCCACGACTTGATCTTCATGGTTTTCCATTCGATCATGAGCAAGCGTGAGTTTTGCAATGCATTTCATAGAGAACGATGCGATTTGACGACTCTAGTCTATGTGAACTCATTCCTCGTCACGTTAGTAATGATATTTATTGTGCTTCTATGAGTTGATGAGCTGATGCTGCTTTGTAGACTGAACGCTCGCCATCGCCATCGAAACGTTCTTGATGCAACGGCCCCAGATATGTGTAAGCGAAGCCCGGTATTTATGTTGCCCTACCATGGTACTAAGGAACTGCACAGTGAACCATACAATCAATAGTCTCAATCTCAATAAATCTAGCGCAACACTTGAGGTCTCTGGATAGTCTACGCGTATCTACTCTAGTACGCCATAGACACTCAATCCTCACTTATGTACTCTGACGGAACGTGACTATTATTCCAAGCTGTCGTGCGTTGTGCGCCTTTCTATAACCCAGTAGGAGCCGTCCCTTTCGTTTACTCGTACTAACTGAGCCCTCTTTACTGCCTACTCACCGGCTGCTTTTCTGTTGTGATCAGGGAATAATTGGCGGTGCGCAGGCTGCTTCCCTTGTGGAGGGGAAATATTCCTCATAGATTTACACGCACGGGGGAACTCGGGGACAGCACATCTATAGCGCTTTCAGCGCCGGATCTGAAGCTGGAGATCTGAACGTTTGAACTCTTACTCTACCTCCCGACCGCCCCTCCCCGGGTACTCAGGGGGTACTCCTTTCAGATTATCTAAGACGCGTCGCGTCGTCACGCGTCAAGACTCAACTTTGCGTCTTTTTGAAGTTTTTCTCTTCCACGACACGCGTCAAGCTCCCTCTCGAAGCCAGAATGACCACAGCAGAAAACCCAGGAAGCCAAAGTCCGAAGGCTGCCAAGCGTCCTCGCTTGGAATCCCCCTCCAGCATCGCGCAGGGTGAACGTGACCCAGAATTCTACTTCAAGGACGGGAGCATAGTCCTTTCCGCGTACGAAACCGCGCGCGATGAAGGCACCCAACTTTTTTTCTTCCGAGTCCACTTGACTTTGCTCGCAAAGACTTCCAAAGTCTTCGCTGATATGCTGGACCTCCCAGTCCCAGATCCGGTGAAGGAGGACCAAGACTCCTATGACGGCGTTCCATTGGTTCATCTACAGGATGACGCGAAAAACATTCGTGGATTCTTGTCCATCATATATAAAACCCAGTATGTCATGTCCATCGCGCTTTCACCAAGTGCTCACATATTGCCGTAGGCTCACGCCCAAAGACCGATACTCGGATAACACAGTCAAGTCTTTGTTAGGCCCGTTGATCATATCGAAAAAGTACGAAGCCACCGACCTCAGAGAGCACATCATATCGTTCATCCATGAGAATTGGCCCCAAGATTACGAGGAATGGAAAGTCGCGCTTAAGGTCATTGACAAGGCTGATTCTGGCGTATACAATCCGGAAACCACTATCCAACTCTCCTGGGACGCCGAGATCCGCGACGAGATCAAGGAACCTTTGGCTTTTGCATACCACCATCTCTCCTCTTATAATCTTGCGACCTTCGATCCGACGCTCTTGAATTCGACGGATATCCTCATCGCAATGCAAGGCCATCAATCCATGCGAACCTGGTTCCATAACTCCGTGATCAACTGGAGCCCCAAACCTTGCAACACGCAAAAATGCGATATAGCGCGCCTCAAAGATGCGCTACTCTTGTCGTCGCTGAAGTCAGGTCAATCCGACTTGCTGGTTTGGTGGGAACTACAGGCAGCTTCGATGACTTTGGTCGGGTTGTGCTCATCTAGGTGTCGTTCCAAGACCTCAACCTGGTTGAAGGGACTTGTTACTGAAGCTTATCACAAGATTCCCGAATTCTTCTCCCTTTTAAACTGGAAGGTAGATGGCGATGAAGAATCAACCAGCAGCCCAGGCACCGGGCCCTGAAACTTAAGTATAGGTACTGGTTTAGCGTGGTGGTGAACGGTGCATAGCTTGTATTGCTGGACTTCCCTCGATATGTATAACCTTCATACCAATTTAAGATTCTCCCCAATGTATGGCTACGTTGACACCCTCGCGAAGTATCTGCCCCCCCGGCCAAGGCTCTGAGTCTTGTTCGCAGCATGAAGGTTATGTGCTTACGACGAGGAAAGTCCAGGTGCTCGTCGAGGTGCGTTGTGACTATCACTTCCTCCGGCAGACCTTCGACACCTTTCATCATGTTCGCCACCACTAACCGCGAACTTGAACGCCCTCACTCATCTGATGGACTCTCCGAACCCTCCAAAGGACTGAAAAGATATCTATGATGGTGTTCCCTTGGTTTGCTTGCGAGCCATCTCGGTCATCTCCTGCATGCCTGTTAGAAGACATAGGAAGAAAGAGAAGCAAGGACCGGAAATTCAGGCCTCTCGGCTTCAAGATAATTCAACTACTCAGCCACACATCCGCTGAGAATTGTGTTAGCGGAGATGTGTGTCGCTGTCGTATCTGACCTACACGGTCGGTCCAGTGTGCTCGTAATTGACTCGTCTCGCCTTTCCGCCAGCTCATTTTCTAATACGACATCAACAAATCAGTCAAAAAATGATCAGTGGCACGCAAGCTGCTTACTAGGGCTTTCGTCTGTGAGCTTTTGAACCTCCTGATCTTCTGAGGCACTCAGGAGTGCCCCTTTCGGATTATCTAAGACGCGTCGCGAGTCAAGTTTCTTCTTCTCAGTGGAAGCTGCGACACGCGTCAAGCTCCCTCTCGAAGGCTTCGCTATCCACCATGTGTACAACAGAAAACTCAGGAAACCAAAGCCCGAAAGCTGCTAAGCGCCCTCGCTTGGAATCCCCCTCCGGCGTTGTGAAGGGAGAAAAAGATCCAGAATTCTACTTCAATGACGGAAGCATCGTTCTTTCCGCACACGAAACTGCACGCAATGAAGCCTCCCAACTCTTCCTTTTCCGTGTCCACATGTCTCTTCTTGCAAAGACGTCGACTGTCTTCGCTGATATGCTGGGCCTCCCCACCCCAACGAAGGAAGATCAAGACTCCTATGATGGTGTTCCTTTGGTTCATCTAGAAGATAATGCAGACCATATTCGTGGATTCTTGGCCATTATATATAAAACCCAGTATGTTGTGATTTCTACCCATTCATCAAGTGTTCACCACAACGAGCCATGTATCAGGATTATGCCCAAAGATCGGTACTCGGACGACACTATCAAGTCTTTGTTGGGTCCATTGATTGTATCGAAAAAGTATGAAGCTACCGACCTCAAAGACCATATCATCTCATTCATTCATGATACTGTCACTTATCACGTAATGGGTCACATCCCCTAATGGGTCACCGACCAGGAAACGGGTCAATGACTATACCTCCCCTCCGAGGTTTTTTTAGTAGCTCAAACTCGTCGTAGTCCATTGAACTAGCCTCGGAGACGCTAAGCTACCCCAACGGAGAAAAATAGAAAAAACAAACACCAATATACCGCATAAATTGATCAATTTCGTGGTGACCAACTTCAACGGCTGGTGTATCTCAATGCGAGGCCTCTAAAATCCATTCAGACTCTATCCACATCCCATATGACCTCTAAGAAGCTCAGAGACGAACATAACTCAGGAGAACAACCGCCATACAATGACCTGCACACCGGGTGACCCACTTCCTGGTCAACCGGATCAGGGGCTCTCGTGGCGAAATCGATTTATGCGAGACGCAAAAGACACTCCGACAGCTCAGGAAAATTATACAGGGTTGTTTAATAGCTACTCTAACGTTTTCACAAATTTCTGAGACTCAGGACAAATTGTAGTTCGCTCCACGCAAGCATAACCCCTAGGTGACCCATTTCCACGTGGGTGACAGTAACTGGCCCCAAGATTATGAAGAATGGAAAGTCGTTCTGAAAATAATTCGCAACGCGACTGACTATGAGGACCACAACCCAGAGGTAACCATACATCTCTCATGGGAAGCCGACATCCGTGACGAGGTCAAGACGCCACTGGCTTACGCCTACCATTACCTCTCTTTCTGTCACATCAACACTTTTAAACCAGATCTACTGCGGTCAACGGATCTGCTTATAGTAATGCAAGGCCATCAACTCATGCGAACCTGGTTCTATAACTCTGTGGTGAACTGGAACCCCGCCCCTTGTAGCGCTCAGAAGTGCGACGTACCGCGCGTCAAAGATGCCCTGCTCTTGTCTTTATTGAAGTCAGATCGATGTGACTCACTGGGTTTTTGGGAAGGCCAGGCGGATTCGACAAGCTTAGCCGGGTTGTGCTCGGTTCGATGTCGTTCCAAGGCATCTACGTGGTTGAAGGGGCTTGTTGCTGAAGCGTATCAAAAGGTCCCCGAATTTTTCTCTCTATCAAACTGGAAGGCAGACGAAGAAGAAGAATAAACCAGTTAGTCAGGTACTAGCTAGAGTATAGGCACTGGTCAAGCGTGGTGGCGAACGGCGTATACTTATACCTTCCCGTAACCCGTCGCTGGACTACCTTCGATATGTATATTCCCCATTCCAACTCCGGTTCCTCCCCAATGTACGACTCTGTTGCACCCTGGCGAGGGATCTGTGTTGTTGTCGTATGTGATCTACTCACCACCGCTAGTATGCCACTTGCGCCAACGCTCCTCACGGCACTCTACGTTCTCCACAAAGCCTATTCCCGCCGCAGATCTGACGCGTCTCTAGGACCGTGAACCTCGTCGACCGGTTAATCATGCATGTAATAGGAATCGGCTAGCTAGCAAGGTAAGCGACACTTACCTGAGAATTGTCTGCCCTTCTAATTTTCATAGGCCCCACCTCAGCATCTTCGTTGTGACCATATTCATTGGGGTGAGTCAAGGCCTCCCCGTATTAGCTTTTGAAAGCCCTTCACACCTGTATCAGTGGATGCTGCATCCGCGACTTGATCCTCATGGTTTTCCATTCGATCATTATCAAGCGTGAGTTTTGTGATGCATTTCATAGAAAAGGATGCGATTTTGACGATTCCAGTCTATGTGAACACATTCCCGGTCGCTATGTCTGTGCATTCAGTCATAGTATACCGCTCTGAGCTTGTGTTGCATGCGGAACCAGTACTCAAGCTGTCCGAATCGTCTGAGCGTAACATTACCGGGCCGAAGCCGTATCCATCCTAGTTTCAAAATTCCATCGCCAAGCGGCGTTTCTATCCTCAGTCTCTCAACTCTTCCGAGTTTCCCTTTCCACCTTACTACATTTCAGGGATGCTCCCTTCATATTACCTAACGGAAAACTAGCCCCTCCCGACGCGTTGCCCACGCGTCGACCTCTTTTCTTTTTCTTTCACGCCATACGCGTCAAGTTCCCTCTCAAAGCTTTCAAGCATGAGCACGGTAGAAACCCCGGGAAACCAAAGTCCAAAGGCTGCCAAGCGCCCTCGCTTGGAATCCCCCTCCGGTATTGCGCAGGGCGAACGAGACCCGGAATTCTACTTCAAGGACGGGAGCGTCGTTCTTTCCGCACACGAAATTGCGCGCAACGAAGACTCCCAACTCTTCTTTTTCCGTGTTCACGTGTCTCTGCTCGCGCAGACCTCGAATATCCTTGCCAATATGCTGGACCTTCCCGTCCCAGTGAAGGACGATCAAGATTCCTACGATGGTGTTCCTCTGGTTCATCTACAGGATGACGCACATCTCATACGTGGATTCTTAGCCGTCATATATAAACCCCAGTACGTTGCTCCTTGCATGTACTCATCAATCGCTCAACATCGTGACGCATGCAGGCTTACCCCCAAAGACCGCTACTCTGATAGCACAGTCAAGGCTTTGTTAGGCCCATTGATCATATCGAAAAAATATGAAGCCACCGATCTCAGAGATCATATAATATCGTTTATTCATGATAATTGGCCGGAAGATTACGCGGAATGGAAAATCTTGACAACGGTCCTGGACAAAGCCATTGAACGCCATGATTACACCCCAGAGACAACTATACATCTATCTTGGGAGGCCGACATCCGCAATGAAGTCCAGAAGCCCCTCGCCTACGCATATCACCATCTCTCCTGCTTTACCCTTGATACTTTTGAACTGGACAGATTGAACGCCACGGATATCATCATCGTTACGCATGGCCAGCAATCCATCCGGACCTGGTTCCATGACTCGGTGAGGAACTGGAGCCCCAAACCATGTGCCACGCAAAAGTGCGACGTCCCCCGTTTCAAAGATGCACTGATCTTGTCTTCGGTGGAACGGAACCCTTGCGCATTGCTGTCTTGGTGGGAAAGAGAGGCAGCTTCAACGAGCTTGGTCGGATTGTGCTCTTCTCGTAATTGTCGTTTGAAGACCACGACGTGGTTGAAGGGACTCGTTGACGAAGCCTATCACCAAATCCCTGAATTTTTCGCCGTGTGCAATTGCAAAGGTAGTGCAGAACAAACCAGTACCGCAGCCCCCGCGCCCTGAATCGTCCTTCCTGAGACTCGGGAGACCCCACAATGTCCGTCCGACGCGGTGAATGGGTAGCTAGTGGCTGCTAGACTACCTTTGATACACAATGTCTTCTTCAATACACAACTCTTTCACACCCTCGCTAGTGATCTGACAGCTCTGGGAGCTCTGAGGCCCTTGGGCATCAAGATGATGGGGAGACGCAGGCGCTCCAGGCGGCATCAAACTTCACTGGTAGCGAGGTCGTTTTGGAGGCCTACAAGAAAATCCCTATTTTTTTTCCCAGTGGCTGTCTGGGATGAGAACGGTGTCAGTGACTCTGAGGTAGAAGTATGACGATGGATATGCAATAAATACTACGTGTACTTGTTTGTGACATTCTATTCGCCCGGTGCTCTCGGCGAGTTTCATGGTACACTTTATCCGTATCAACTCGGGTACTATTCTACCTTTTACGTTCCCTCAGAGCAAGATCAGTGTCACTGTACTCTGCTACGGACACACATTGATGCGTTGATGAGTTGGTTGTCGTTGACGTGGTTTGGACGAGGTTCAAACGCCGCCTGCGAAGTCCCTGTCTCCTGTATGAGCTCCTGAATCTAAGCGCTGTCGAGCGCCCCCGCCTCAGCGTGGACACAGCCCCTACCACATTTCCTGCTTCCGCTTCGAGAGAGCATCATCGATTTTCGATAAATCCCTTCGTTAACCCACATCAGAACTACTCTGAACGAACCAGCAAACGGATGCGATAATGAAGAAACTGTTTGGCCGCGATAAGCCAAAGCCCGTAAAGGTTACGCCGAAGGAATCATCGCTAGCTGGTGTCGAGGTACGCAGCATTTCGAGGTCAATATCTGCAGAATATGTCTAATATATATAAAGGACAACGCTGCTGCCCCAATATATGCCCAACATGCAACCTACGGTCAGACGCAGCAGCAACATCCGTCAAGGACCGCACCTGCAGAACATGGTCATGGCGTGTATCCGACCCCAAGTCATTATACACAGGCAGCAGCCCCCAGACCATCCATTGATTCAGATCGTTGGGAGGTTCTTGACGCACGGGAAGATCTACCACCACATAAATCGCATCCTCATCCACAATCCCAGCAGCGGCAACCATCACCTCCGCAACACCAGCAACAACAACAGTTCCCTAGTCAATACGTTTCACCGCCTCCTAGAGCACTTCCATCGTCGAGAGAAGGCTCCTTTTCATCCGGACTACCACCTGGAGCTTCGCCGCCAATGCCTAGTCCATTGCCACGCTCGTCTTCGCCGTTTAGCAGCGCTTCCTTAAAGGAACGTGACAAGGCACAGCAGCAGCATATGCTCAAGAAGAAACCACCGGCTAATCCGACTGTTGCCCTCGGTATCCTCAAGGCCTTAGAACCGCACGCCAATGCGCAACCACCACCAGCGCCGCCGTCATCGCAGGGCCATGGACACTCAGACGCCACGCCGCCTCAGATGAGGAGTGCGCCCAGTCAAGAGGCAGTGTATGATGCACCCTCGGCGCATCCATACACGGCGCAACCAATAGAGGCCAAATTTTCGTTGCATGGGATAGACCCGAAGCAGTCGATTCGCCTCGTCGGCCAAGTTACGGAGCAGCACAAGAAAGAGAAGAAGAGTGGTGGATTGGAGTTCTGGGACAGGTTATCTGGGAAAGACAAGGATCGCGATAGGGAGAAAGAGCGTGAGAGGGAAAGGGAGAGAGAAGCTGAGCATAGGGAGCGTGATCACCGTTACCACCATCGGGATAAAGATAGGGAACGCGAGAAGGAGCGGGACAGGGAGCGAGATAGGGAACGGGAACGGGAACGGGAACGAGAGCCAACCAAAGACCGGGATAGATGGAGGGATCGTGAAGAGGAAGGAACGCTGACTCGGATGATCGGTGCGTTCATTCACCCCCACCATACTTTCTGTATTCATGAATCGCTGTAGGGTTCCTGACTGCGACTTCGTCGGAGGACTGGGGCCTTGCGCTCGAGGTCTGTGAGAGGGCTTCCGCTAGTGAATCTAACGCGAAGGAAGCCCTCAGAGCGTTACGGAGAGAATTCAAGTCGGTGGATCCATCCTATTTCCTCATTCTGGACTATACTGATGTCCTGTAGGTATGGTGAACCAACAGCGCAGCTATCTGCGGCAAGGGTTCGTTCATTTCTCCATTTATTGTCTTTACTTGCTCATCCGCGTACTAGCTTTGGGCGATCATGCTCTGGAATTCGAACACGTCCTTCATTCAACAATCTATGTCTCGCAAATTCTTAGACACCTTAGAACACCTCATTACATCCCCTCAGACGAGCCCGGTTGTAAGGGAACGCGTACTAGACGTCTTGGCCGCTGCTGCCTATGCAACACATTCCAGTATGTCACCCACCCTTCCCCTTCGGTCCCCCCATTGAAGTCATATTGCGTTTCCCACAGAAAAGGATGGCAATTTGAAGAATGACAAGGACGGTTTCAGAGGGCTGTGGAGGAAGGTCAAACCTGCTGATAAGCCCGATGAGGTGAGTGATGAGAGGTCGTGTGCGGTGCCTAGTACTCAAGCGACCCAGGGTGTTCCGTTGGATATGCGGGATTCGATGTTCATGCCACCAGCACGAACTCCAAGAGCATCAAACCAGATTGACACCCCGTATCACGAAACTTCTAATGATCAACGTGCTCCACCAGCTGTAAGTTCCGAGTATCTTGTTCTACGCACTGTACATTGACCTGCTTTTCCGTCTCTTCCCATGGTTATGTTAATCCTAACCCGTTGATATATCAGATTCCACATCAAACTCGCAGCAAACGTCGATCCTTGACCCGAAACAGAATCATCCCTCCCGAAGAGGATATGAGACGTTTGATGGAGGAGTGTAATATTGGGAAGGGCAATGCTGGGTTGTTGTCACAAGCGCTGTTAGCGCTGACGAAGCCCGAGTACCTAAAGAAAGATGAGATCATTCGGGTTCGTCCATCTTCGGAGATTGTGTTGGGGCTTGACATGGTGATGCTGATGTCTTTTCAGGAATTCTATGGGAAGTGTCGTTCATCACAAGAGTTGATTTATGCCCAGATACCGTGGGCGTCCGCTGGTGCTGAACGGTCACGGCAAACCAAAGAGCAACAGATGACGCAACAACTGGCGAATGGAGCTACTCCACCTCCAATCGCCATTGACCCAGAGAATCCGAACGATAAAACGCCAGAAGAAAGGCTGCTTGATGCACTGTTGGACGCCAACGCGGAGATTCTCCAGGCGCTACAGCAGTATGATGAGATTGAACAAATCGGCAAGGAAAGAGAGGTTGAATATCGTAGTAAAACGGAGACGAGGATGGATTCTAGGGTGAGTTCGCCTCTCATTTGTGTGTGCTTTTCGAATGCTGAAATGGCCCTTCCAGCAACTGTATCAACTAGATGCAAGCAGCTATCAATCACACGGCACGGGCGCAAGTTCGCGACCTCATTCACGAAGTGGTTCGACTTCATCGTCTCCCCCAGCATCAATCTTTACCTCGCCGCCCTCTGGCGAGTTGATGCCTCGTGGAGGTGGGATCGCTCAACCCAATCCTCGTCAACCCCCCTCACCTCCTGGATTTGGGCATTCTGCATATGGCGCCTCAACCACTACCATCCCCCAAACTCTTGCTCCCCCACCTGCTGCACCACATGGTCCTCGATCACCTGGTCTTTCGTCTATGCACTCACGAACACCTTCACCCTCAACGCCGGCCCATGACGCGCCTCAGGGTCTGAATCATGCCTATTATGGATCTAATACGTATGGCTCTCGGTCAGCTGGACATGCATATTCTTCGGCCGCGGACGAGCTTGAGCTGGAAGATGGAACTCCCGTCATACCCAGTGAGAAGGCTTTGGGCAAGAGACGCGTCGTAGAGGAAGAGGAACCGGATAGTGAGTTGACGTCTCTTATTGCAGTGGCTTCACCTCTAATGACGCGTCATAACCTAGAACCGTTTGATCCGGACGATTTGTACTTCGACCCCAAGGCAGACGCTTTCAATACCGATGACTCCGTCGACTCTGATCAAGACTCGGATAGTGCTGGTATCGGGAAATGGGTTCACCAGCCTGTTAAATTCGTGTATGATGCGGCTGCTGAGCGGACAGAACAACGTCTGAAACAGGCGAATTTGTTGGTTAATGGTGTACATTGATTATGTATTCGCTACGGGTGACTTGCAGGAGATCTGGGATGTTTTGGATAGCGATAATTGCTTGCTATAAGTATTGTATACTAATGTAAACTGGCTTGGACTAATGGCCCAATGTGCGCATACTCCTCAACCCCGAGTTGGTCCCGACTCCCGAGGCCTGAATTTCATTAGCCTGGTAAACGCAGACGTGTAGTATTCAGTAAGATAGTCGAACTGAATATAACGAATTTCATTTGCCTCCTGTTGCCTTTCACGTGACGCATCACATGTATCGTGTTGCGGTGTTCAGAACTGTTCAACTTCCACTTCAACTTGAACCTGAACGCCGGTGAACTTCGACTGGTTATCGACGTCGCTCTACAAAACCACCATCATTGGAGCACCCATAGGCCCTTCATGTCCTCTGGAAGCTCTCCCAGGAAGGCGAACGCGACCTACTACTCAAGCTATCGCTCTGGAGATCTCGACAGCCGAAGAGAGGCAGTGGTCACAGACAATCCTGAGATCCCCATCGTCCCCATCGCTCGTTTCCTCGAGCTTCTCTTCTCATCTACACCTGAGCTTCTGGATATTGTCATTCAGCGACTGAAGGACAGTGGCGCCATAAACGAGGACGGTTTTGTCGCAGGCTTCGATGGGACGAAAACAAGCGAAGACAAATTTTTTCGCGACCTACACAACTTCCTTGCCAGTGCTAATGACGCCACCGCAAGCGTGCTGAGCTCTGAGCGAGGCTCAAAAGTGGAGCCAACACTTAGGATGGTCTACAAGCCGTCTGAAACGCCCACCGGCGAGAAGTCGAATAGTTCGCGGCCTGATAGTAATTGGTCTCGTGTGGCTGGAACTGGAAACTCGGGGGAGAATCAACGAAGCAGATGGGAGGACATTGTCGCGGCGACCGAGTACAAGCTGAATCCCAAAGATCGTGATGATGTGTGTCCCTTATGTTATCATCATCTGGGGTACCACTGACACGTCGCTCAGAACATTCGAAAAATCCTCTGGAATGCACAACAAGCCCTCCGCAACGACCCTCGCAGAATGTTCTTCTTTGGCCTCACCGCCGAGGGGACTGAAGCTCGACTCTGGTTCTTTGCCCGCTCGCATATCATGGTGTCATCCACGTTCGATTTCCGCAAGGTACGCAAAGTATCTCCCTCGGTTTTCAACGCCACTTCATGATACACCCTTAGGACTATCGACCCCTCCTCCAGTTTCTCATCAGTCTCTCCTTTTGTCACGTTCTGGGTGCGACAGACACAAACGTAGACCCTTCTCGTCCTCTCGAGGCACATGGCTATGACCCTACGATCGACCGACTAGACGATGTCGGCCATTATCGCATTCGTGTTGGGGATGTGGCATACATTACTATTGAAACCCTGTCGGATTTCCGTGCGGAGAGCATCCGCGGGAGGTGTACTCGAGTTTGGAAGGTTCGCAAAGAGCAGAATGAGGAAGAAGGAGTGTTTGCACTCAAAGAGGTCTGGGTTGATAGAAGAAATGACACGGAGGCTGACATCTGGAAAAAACTGGAGGCACGCATGCGCGCCAGTGGCAAGGTTGAGGCGAAAGTCATCGAGAACCACTTTATGCCCCTCATTCAAAGCATGCCCAAGCATCAAGCTATCCTCAGCTGTGACTTCTTGCATCGGGGAAACCTGTCTGCCGAAGAAAGCATCGCCGAATTTCAGAAAGACTACAACGGCGAGATCCTTGCTGTTAAACTTCCCCCGTCTGAACCTAAACCAACAAATGCAACCTACAAAGGGAGTACGCGATCGGGTATACGGGGGGCCCCGTACGACGATCTTCGACAATTTCATCCTTCCCATCACCGACCCTACTACGTGCCCCGCCAGCGTGATCGGTCTGTTTGGGGTATAGTTGGGCGAACCTATGACAGGTTGACCAGTTTGAAACAAATGATTCTTTCTCTAGAACACATCCTTAAAGGTGTGTGCATTTCCGTTTAACGACTATGTCTCCTTGCTTAATGTCTATCCATAGCCTTGAGGGCCATGTGGGACGGCGCATATGCCATCCATCGGGACATCAGTACTGGAAATATCATCATTGGTGACGATGGCTTTGCTCGGCTTGCCGACCTCGAGTTTGTTGTTTTCTATACAGAAGATAAGAGCGTTGGCGGTGTAAAGACGGTGAGGATCCTCCGATGTCAATTATCCTGCCCTCCCTGATTGCATATGATACTCTAGGGCACCCCCGAATTCATGGCATATGAGGTGTCTGAAGGCCGATTCTTTTCCATGACTCGTGTAAATACAACCAAGACTCGGGTCATTGGGCCACCGAGTCAAGCTAGTCGCCCACCGGACGTTACTTTTCGACACAATCCTTTTCATGATGTGGAATCAGTGTGGCGAGTGCTCATGTGGACAGTCCTCCGCTATCTACCAGCAGCCCCTTCTACCTCTTTCGACAAGGACATGCTGCAACTTAAATCCTCGCTATACAAAAAGCTCTTTCAGCCTCCGTACCCCGACCGCAACTCATCTCTGCAGCCGGCATATCTCCGTCCCCTTTCTTCCTTTGGCAATTTAGAACTCGAGGAGTGGTGCCACACTCTTTCCTTGTTCGTCCAACAAGAATATGCAAACATCGAAGCATCTATCCCAATCACCGTAGAGACTATCGATTCCCGAGACCCTTTCACCTTCCCCCAACAGTCCTTAGCTGAACTATCCCGCATAATACAGCTGTCTGAGATCGATACGGTTGTCACGGTTGCGCATGTCGTTGCCTCGGCTCAGAACCTCCAGCCTATCTCGGAGCACGTAGCCCACCATTAGCTTCGTTTAGTGACTCAATATCACTACTCACTACTTGGTATCCCACTCGACCGAGCGCATAATCTGGGAGGCTTCTTTCTTTCCACCTTGAGCGGGTTCCGACCAAAAAGCACGGAGTCTGGGAATGCTTGGGTATGGCAGCATGGATGCGACGTGTCAACCTTACCAATCAGGATTGTGCTTATGCGATCAACATCTTTATAAAAGCTTTCAGACTTATTTATCTTCTCAAGCTTAGAGCTTGAGTCCTTCGCGATCTTCGCAATCTTTCCGCTCCCCTATGTAATTCGCATCCCTTTCCCCTGCATTCCGTTGATTCCAAGCACCATCTCCGCTATAGCTTCCCTTCTATCTATATGCCATTTCGTGTCTACTGTCTCCCCGGAGATCCACCAAGTCCCTCGAACCCCTTCCTAGTCCATGTGTCGTCGATATGCATCGTCATCTCTGCAACCCCCATCCCTCCAAAAAAAATTCCGGCTAAATATGTCTTCAAAGCAGAAAGGACAATTTACCAATTTACCAAGCTCAGAGAACTTGAAATTGGTTCCTCGTATGAGCCAGACTCTAGCGAACACAGAAGACGACTCCCACGTCCATCAGGTCTGAATGACGCTACTGTTGGATCGGATGGTTCCACAGTGAAGCAGAGGAATGGACTGCCCAACGGCTCACTTCCCGTCAACGATGAAGACCAATGGAACGGTCAGCATCGGTAAACCAGCGAGAACAATCAAAAAATGGTTATGCCTCCATATTCCGAACGCCCAGTTCCACTTCTAGAGTGGACCATTTCGACGCCCTCTCTTCATTCGGTAATTTCCAACTAGAGGCTTGGTGCCATGCAATGGCGGATCACCTTGTCGCTACATACCAAGAGGTCGAAAAGAGTCATTTCACCAGATCTGAGATATCAAATGTCTTTAGAGAATCATGAAAAATGGACTGGATGGCTGACAAGCGAGATTTCTTTTCAAATTCCACTCTCATAGTATCTGCGCTTCATGTTGATATGATGTCTCGGTTATCTGTCAACTCCTTATCTCGTAATTCTCTGCTGACGACCCCTCGTTTCCCGCTGTGTTTTGACCAGAACCACGCCTATTACTTTTGACCATCTGAGCGCGCAGGGTTCGCGCCGGTGAACTTGGAAGTATGCACTTGGCATAACCATCTACACACTGCATGCACACCGATTGCCTCGTACGTCACCACTGTTTCTATCCTAGCCTTCGACCAGCCCGTTAACATCGCCTCAAGTGTTCCTATAAGGCTATACCACCCCGGGAGTGGCACCCCTTATGCTCTGTAAGTGCAACTGTGCAACGCCGAAGAACTCGGAGGCTACCGTAATGCCAGTGGCTCGGAGGAAATCCTGTCGGACTCGGAGGAGTGCACCGATGGTTTCATCCTCCCATTTCTATCCTTAAAGCTCAACTACTAGCACTCTAAAAACATTCATCCATCCTCTGGGATTGCTCGCGCTGTCACGCAGAGATTTAAGAAAGGGCGAATCTAACTTCATCCAACTGGTCCGTCGACCATTTAATTTGCGTCCAGGGCGGTTCACACAACAACCCTGTCATCGCGCCCTCAGATTTTTCTGTCCATGAAACCCGTGCGCACACAACCAAGCACCTTCATGCTGCTCGGTGTTTGTCACCGCCCGAATTCATGGCGTTGTATTTTTATCTGCGCACACGGTGTTCTTCAGCATCTTCTCTTCTATTCCCTTTTCCATGCGCCTGCTCGTGCTCCTCTCTTTTCTCCTCCATTACGTTGTTGGACAAAGAGTGGTCACCGATTACGCGCCACGGGTCAACACTCAATGCCCGGACCAGACGAAAACACCTCTTCTTCGCGCCTTTACCCCACAAACCCAAGCGGTACATTCTTCAGAAGATGAATACATCAAATCAAGAGAAGGAAGCGCGATTCCTTCGGCTTGGGAATCTTGGCTCGGCGCCGACTCCGAACTTGGGTATCGCGCCTCTGAATTCAAAGGAAAATACCCGAGGGTAGGGATGGCCTTCAGTGGCGGGGGATATCGAGCAGCTCAGTACGGAGCGGGTGTGCTGAACGCGCTGGACGCACGTAACCCTCAATCAAAGTCGGCAGGTACTGGTGGGCTTCTGCAAGTGTCATCGTACATCGCGGGCTTGTCGGGTATGTTTCTTGGTTGACCTATTTTGAGCACTTCTCACCGTCTCTTTATCTCAGGAGGCTCTTGGCTATTGGGGTCTCTCGCTCTGCATGATTGGCCTCAAGTACCAGACGTCATTTTTGGAGATGGGCAGGGCCTGCCTGGGTGGCTACTCGACCTCCCACTACTAACACCCGATGGACCGAATATCTTCAGCGGCGAAAATCAAGCCTTCTTTGGGAGTGTCTTGTCCAGCGTCGTCGCGAAGGCACAAACGGGAATGTGGGTGTTTCGCGCATCTTCTAACCTTACTAGGAATTGGACTGATACATTCTCTCACAGAGACACCAGTATCACGGATCTCTGGGTAAGCTCACTCACTTCCATACATATATCTCGTCTAACCTCCGCCTTTTACAGTCTAGGGCCGTTTCTTACCACTTTCTTAACGAAACCAGCAGGGAAAACTTTTTCACCAACGATTCTGCCCACGGAGCTGGTCAACTTTGGTCTGGGATTCCCCATACTTCCTCATTCCAGCAACATAGTGCACCCTTCCCGATCGTTCTCTTCAACTCTCGACCGGCCGATCACAACAACAGCGCAGACATTCCACTGCATGCCCCTGTTTATGAAGTATGTGGTACTGTTTTGCTTCAATATGTTTAGCTCAATCGATCCTAGGCCACACCTTTTGAATTCGGCTCCTTTGATCCCAGTCTTTCTGCGATGACGGACATTGCGTTCACTGGAACGAAACTTAATAACGGGAAACCTGACAACGACTCGGCATGTGTTACTGGCTTTGATCAAGCTGGATTCATTCTGGGTACTAGCTCGAGCTTGTTCAATGTGGGTTTTCATCCTCAGTTTCTTCCATTAATCGACCGTTTATTGATCATTGTAATAACCCCTCAGGCTCTCCTTGACGATGGTATCAATACCGTGAAAGGTCTTTCAACCGCTGATGCGACTGGACTACTCCATATCCTGCGCCGTGAGCTTCAAGCGGTCCAAAGTCGCGCAGACGATGTCGCCAACTGGCCTAGCCCGTTCACCGGTTTGAACCCAGATACATTCATTGATTCCAAAGCCACCTGGCTCGAACTCGTTGACGGTGGGCTTAACGAGGAAGTAGTTCCTTTTGGTCCCTTGATGGTCAAGAGCAGACAGGTCGATGTGATCGTCGGCATTGACACTGATAGGAATGATCCAGTCAATTCATGGCCCGAGTACGATATTTCCTCTTCTAATCTCAGATCAATAAATTTCTGATCTCTGATCCCCGTGCTTTAGAGGAGTTTCGCCTATCACTTCGGCCAAACGGATATCTACGCTTCTCAACGCCACTCATCAAGCTTTTCCTCCCATACCTGGGACGAAGGATGAGTTTCTTTCCACCGGTGTCAATCGCCGCCCTACTTTCTTCGGATGCGACCCGTCCAATTCACCACCTGAATATCCTTTGATCATCTACCTCCCCAATTCGCCTCCGCTCAATGGCGAGGACCCAGTCACGAAGTGGGTGCAGTGTTTCCGATGTTTTGTTGTGGCTTTGATTGACCCGTTCACTATGTACTCTAGTACTGATACCTTCAAACTCGCGTACACGCTCAAGCACACTCAAAAGTTCCTTGATCAAGCATTCGCGAATACCGTTGGGGGCTTCAAACCCAACACCAACGATCCGGACCCGAACTGGTCAAAATGTCTTAAATGTGCCGCTGTCGACCGAGCGCGATACAAATCGACGCCTGTAGTGCCCAGGTCCGAAATCTGTCAAGCTTGTTTCAAACAGTATTGCTTCGACCCTCAGAATCCACCGAGCCAGGATGTGCTGCCTAATAGGAAGTTCGCGTTTGTGGACCCGGATCCGCAAGGGTTGGATAAGTTCAAGACCTTCGCTGCTCAGAACCGGCCGGCACTCATTGGAGGGGTGGCTGGTGTGGTTGGGCTCATCGCGATATTTGTTGGTGTCTTGTGAGTATTCTCCCCTCTTTTCCATGAACTAGGATCGCAACTCATACCCCGTTAAATATAGGTGCTTCAGGAGACGTAGAAAAGAGGCAAGGTATAAGAAGCTCAAGGAGGTCAAAGATGACGCTGCCTGGAATGGAAGAGGTTCCATAGAGCTGACTTCTCGCCGATGAGTAGAGTACCACCATCCATATGCACATATACACCACCATACTTGCACGGACAATTTCTGATCTGTTGTAGACCTGTAATTTATTGTCTTCTTCCCTTGGTTGTTTTCATGAATTACTAGCGGAGCATAAGTAAGGGGATGAGAATAAGCGTAGAAGAGTCCCAACGATCATAAAGACATCTGAATGGGAGTATACAAGGTTCAGGGCGCGACTAATCCTACAGGGGCAAGAAAGTACAACAGTATTAGTCAGGTCCATCGTCCAGTCGATAAGTAAAGAGCGGGTATGAAGAGATGAACGATGTATGTAGGTATCGCGGGGGCAGAATTAGGGAAATAATAATCTGTAAAGGAAGGGAAGTCTAGTTGTAAAAGAGGATTAACCGCCTGCTTTGCCAACCAGAGCGTAACCTCCGCCACGAGGACCGTGAAACTAGAGCACTGGTAAGCCGTGGTCGATGAAGCGTAATGAAGCACGAACCTTGCTGTAACATTGCCGACAGTAAGGTTCGCCATCTTTCTCGGTAAGCTTGGTTGAATCCAGGGACGTGTTGCATTGGGTGCAGCGCAGGCAACCCTTGTGGAAAGTCTTGCCTATGGCCTTGACCTGAGCAGGTAGACAGTCAGACGAGGTCGGGAGGTGCATGTACACGAGCCATACCTGCTCCGCAAAGTAGACAGTCTTTCCACACTTGGGGCAGCTGGGGTTGGTACCCATCGACCACCGCTTTGAAGGCGAACCCGTTGTTTGGATTGGTAGCTTACCATCTAGAGCGACACCATACCTCGACCCTGTTGCCGTGGGTATCAGCGGTACGACACCACCTGTGGCTGTTTGGATGAGTGGTCGGGCATCCTGCCTCTCTAAATCCATTGCGGTCGTAGTGGTCGTTTGTGATCGTCCCATTGTGGCGGAGTTGAAGCGGTTGTTGGCGGAGGAATCGAGGCTTGAAGAGAAACGATGTGTGTAACGGTGCGAGAGTGTGCGTGTGGGGGGTATTGGAGAACTAGCTGCGGATGTCGACGAACCACCTGCGTTTCGGGGAAGCAACGTTGGTAAGATATCGCGTTCCTCTGATTCTGTGTCAGCCTCTGGAGTGGGATGATCTACTGCTTCTGCCGGCTTGTCTTCAGTGTCGGTGGCATCACTTGATTGTACCGTGGAGGTTTCCAGGATATCTGGGGGTTGAGCATGTCCATTCTTCATTGGCGAAGGGGGTAGTGGCGGGGGCGATGTTGTAGCAGCTCTGTATGGAAGATTCTGCTGGCGCAAATCCTTGGTGCCAAAGTGTTTGACATGACAGAGTTTACTGAAATCGCATACGTCAGGAAACTGCGAGGTCAAGTTTTGATCCCAGCGCACCAGTAAGGCTTCAGAGAAGCGTCCCATTAGAGCTTTAGTCGGCTCAAGATAGTATGAGCTGACGCACCTTGTAGTTGTGCTCCAACAATGTCAGTGAGTCCAAGCGCTTGTTGCACATTGTGCAGGCCAAACAGGGCTGTATTATTTCAGAGGCGTCGTTCTAAAGACGACCTGGAGGAAGATCATACTTTATGGTATAGCTGAAGTGACGACAATTAGTAGTTAGTTCTGCCAGTACTAACTTCATGACTGACCATTCGTCCTGGTCCCATTACCTGTACAAGAGTAGTGACCGATATTAGTTTCAGAAAAAGCAAGTTTGGATCCACTGGCTGACCTGCTCTGCTGCGTAGACCGCCTTTGAGCATTTCGGGCATGAAGGACTACCGCTGAATGGATGCATGCTGGCGAAGGCGACGAGGAGAAGGTGGTGGTCGCTGTTTGAGATGATGCAGACAGGATGCAGTATTCGCGCGCTTATTGAATTGAAGCGGAGACTGAAGCTGATACTGATTGTCGATGAGGATGGGTTGAAAAAATTTCTGAGAGGGAAGGAGTTTGCTACTTGACCACCATCATCCCATCGCCTCCCTCCATCGACGACCTCGACGACCACCTAGACTTGCCCCCTTTCTTTTCCCACTCTTTTTATAAATTCTTTATTCATCATGTCCGACGATGAGGGCCATCACCAAACCTTCGAGCAGGTCAGTCGCCCCGCTCCCGCCGATAATCATAATCGACGATGCTGATCGTCTTTATTCGTCGCGATTATTACTCGTAGGCATCTGCTGGTGCCTCCTTGACCTTCCCCATGCAATGCTCGGCTCTCCGCAAAAACGGTCACGTCGTCATCAAGGGTAGGTTCTTTCCCAAGCCATCGATCTGGGCCATGTAACTGCCGATCTAATTTTTTCGCGCTCGCTCGCAGGTCGTCCTTGCAAGATCGTGGATATGTCTACCTCCAAGACCGGAAAGCACGGTCACGCTAAAGTCCATCTTGTTGCTATTGATGTACGTCGCCTCTACAGCCCATCTGCTCGTGTGTTGAAATGACTCAACTTGCATTCAATAGATCTTCACCGGCAAGAAGCTTGTCAGTATATTTTGTATTCTGTGCTTCCGTCTTTTCTGATCTTTGACACAGGAAGATATCAGTCCTTCCACCCACAACATGGACGTTCCCAACGTCCGTCGTAATGAATACCAGCTCGTCAGTCCATCTTCTGTTAGGCGCTTAGTTATCCCCGAGGAACTCACGTCTTCCTAGGTCAACATCGATGATGGATACCTCAACTTGATGAGTGCCGATGGTACCTCCAAGGACGATGTCAAAGTTCCTGAGGGAGAACTCGGCACCCAAATCCAGGCTGATTTCGATGACGGCAAGGATCTCCTTGTCACCATCATCAGCGCCATGAACGAAGAACAGGTATGAGCGGTTCGGTTCATTCAGAGCCTTTCGTTCAATTTTTACTCATCGTGTGTTCTTTTCAGGCTATCTCCTACAAGGAAGCGCCCAAAGGAAGCTCCTAATCAGTTGCACGTCCTTCCCTATTCCTTTTTGTTTTCCTTATCCATATTCGGTCCTTTGTGTTCTTGCTCAAGCTCGCTGCGCATATATCGATATCTGTGTGTATGTGTTACCGTCCATGTATTAAAGGAACGTCCATCTCGAAATAAAAGTATCTACTGTATGAGAAATGGTGAAGCGCCTTACATAAGACGGCCCGCCCAAGACGGATTTGACTTGCGGCTCGCCAGACTTACCTTGGAACTTACCACCAGGAAGCCGTGTCCCATGACCCCCACCCCAAGTATGACATTGGCTATGTCGGACTGGGTTTGGAAACGATGAAAAAGACATGTCGTCAAAAATGCGTGAAACAAGAGCCACTGAACCCTTAGCGCAGTCGTGCCTAGATGTCTTGGCCTCTTGGCGTACTACAAAAGAAAATTGCACAAGCACTCTTGGTTTTCTTCCTCACCAATGCCTTCCCTACCCTCCCTCCGCCTCAAGTCGCTCGTTCTGTCTTTACTGTTCTTATCCATTAATCATGCTGTTAACGCGGTCACAATCTATGGACAAACTCCTCTTGGTATGACCCAGACGTCGAGTGCTGTAGGCGATGCAGGTCCTACGCCAACTTCACCAGCTTATGACAAGACGGTGTTGATCCCGCCTGAGCCTCCTCAACCGCCAACGACGGGTTTTGGGCTTGAATTGCAACCGCAGGCAGCCAGTGTCCCTAACTTATCCATTCAACAATCTGGCGCTTTCTTGGGATTCTCAATCGAAATGTCGGTGGTCAATCAAGTCCGTGAGTAGCAACACGTCGGCTCTTTCAATTTTTGGCGTTAGCTCATTTTGCATGATGAAAAGTTGGCAGGAACTCGTAAGCATCCAGCATTCTGGGATTTCGCCGTGACCGCCCGTCTAATTCACATCTTTAGCTCTCATATTGCCGTCCCTTTCCTGAACCTTCTCGGAAACCTTCAACATCGTGCCGGCTACATTCGTATCCGAGTAGGTGGAAACACACAGGAATTCGCGCGATACAGAGAGTCATTGGACAACTTTGCCGCCATCGCCAAGGAACGGATCGACGATGTTGCCAGTAGAGTATGCCTAGCTTTGTACTTCCTTGTGTGCCTCGCATTGACGTCCGCACTCAGACACAAACGCCGGCCGTGCTTTATACGATGGATCTTTTCTACATCATGTCGAACATCACGTCCCTTGTAAACGTCGGCTGGTATTTGGGTATGTGGCGAATCAATTACTTCCTGGATTGCTTGTTCATCCCTGATGCTAGGCATTCCCTTCAACGAGTCCACATCGTTTGACTTGCGGATCGCCGAGTATAGCCAAGCTGTCTTGGGCGACCACCTCCTTGGCCTCCAGGCTGGTAACGAACCAGATTTATATGCTCGGTGTGTTTTCTCCCCCTCCTGCTCTTTTTCACGCTCATTTCCCCCCTTCTCTCCCTCGAAAAGTCACGGAAAACGACCCGAAACATGGCACATCCCAGACTACACCACTGAACTTCAGGCTCTGATTCAAGCTATCCAGGCCAACCCTAATATCCCGGTCAAGAACAACTTGATTGGCCCCAGCATCGCCAGTGCCGACTGGACGCCAGAGCAGCTATGGGAGACGGGATATATTCAGACCTTCAGCAATGACCTTGCCATCCTCTCTGTTGAACAGTCAGTTTTCATCTTGATGTCGTCCTTGGCTGCAGTGCTTACCTCCTTTTCAGCTACCCGAATAACAATTGTGTTGCTCAATTCGGTGGAGCTGGTGGTGTCAAAGTGCCTCAGGACGAATTCCATGCCTACCTCAATCATAACGCCGGTCGCGACCTCGTAAACCCGTACCTCTTCACCTCTCAGCTTGCTCAACAAGCTGGTAAGCCGTTCATGATGTTCGAAACCAACACTGCTTCGTGTGGTGGTTTCGCTGGAATCTCGGACACGTTCGGCGCTGCCCTTTGGGCTCTGGATTATGGGTAAGCTCAGATTTCCTCAGTCTATCTACGGTGATTCTCAACTCTCCTTGTAGATATCAAATGGCCCATGCTAACTTCTCTGGCGCCATGTTCCACGTTGGTGGTCAGAATGTATACTACAACGTACGTCCCCACTGCTCTGTCTCCTCAACCTCATCGACTAATGTCTTGTCTCTAGCCTTTCACCGGTACTTAAACCGCCTTTCTCCATGCAAACACATGCTGATGATTCTGTAGCTCCCCCTACCAACCAGAGCGCCTTCCATCAATGGACTGTCGGTGCCATCTTCTACTCCGTCCTCGTCATGACGGAGTCCTTCGGCAAATCCAACCAATCTCAAATCCTCGATCTCAATGCTAACGGAGACAACCCCTTCACCCCCGCTTATGTCATCTACGACCAAGGCCAGCTCTCCAAGGTCGCCTTGTTCAACTACGTCAACGATCCTTCCGGCGCTAGCGACTATACCGCTACCATCTCAGTTGGTGGTGGAAACACTGGTGCTCCCAACTCTACCCCTCCTTTGGTTCGCGTCAAGTGCGTGCCGTTTACATTCTCTACTGTGTAACACAGCTGACTGATTCTGACCGCTAGGTACCTCCTTGCTCCTTCAATCCAAACTGGTGATAACATCACTTGGGCGAACCAAACGTTCGGCGGTGATTTCGAAGTTGATGGTCATCTCAAGGGTGATCTCAACGTCGTCGAAGTTCCATGCGACCAGAACGCCAACACATGTCAAGTCCGTGTACCTGCACCTGGGTTCGCCTTGGTCTTCATCAATAGCGATCCCACTGTTGAAGACAGTGATATCACCTTCGAGACGACCGCCTTCACGAAGCTCATCAACACTGCTACTGTTCCTCCAGAGGTGCTGGCGACGTCCAATGGCATGTCAGCCAAGGAGAGACAGAAGATGGGCAGCACCAGTTTCGGTAGTGTAGAGAACGGTGCGAGCAGAGTTGCTCAGGGTTATATGTCAGCGACGTTGATCCTGACTTCGCTGGTAGCTGGATGGACGGTGTTTCGTCATCTAGCTGTTTGATCTGAGATCATTTCGCTTTCTTACCTCACCCCACGGATATTATTTGATTTTTCGTTAATTTGCTACATCTACAGATTTTTTTGAGTACCAGTTGTGCTATAAGTATTAGAAAGTGCTGTCGGCCATGATGTATGATATGTGGAGACGCGTGGTCTCGCATGTTGCTTCAAGCCTCGAGCGTAACACGAGTTCGAATTCGAAGCGCTGAACGTTGACGTTGATTTTTGGAAGTGGACCCGAACTGGACCTTCACCAACTTCAAGCCTTGGCTTCATCCTCCTTTCAAGATCCTCGCTCACGCTTGTCATGTCCTCTGGGAGCTCGCTCCGCGAGGCGAATGCAACCTCCAACTCAAGTTACCGCCATGAACGCCGAAAGGGCGTGGTGGTTGTAGACAATCCTAGGATACCATCTACGCCGCTATAAGTACGGGCGATGCTGTGGCTGCCTTGAACGGTTCGAAACCTTCAAGCACCGCACACGTCGTTTTTTATGACGAAAGCAATGCTGTCGCAGGGTTCAGGACGGTGAGCTCTTTCTTTCCGAGGCCGAAATCCGTCCAGCGTACCGACTCACGTACTGCAGTGTACTCAGGAATTTATGGCCCTCGAGATAGCTGGGGGTGATTACACCTTTCTCCCCCGGTCTCCAGGCAAGCCACCATCCCAGAAAGTCGCTCAGACGTCCTTGCCCTTCCGGCACAATCCCATTCATGACCTCGAGTCTGTCTGGCGCATGCTCATGTGGACAACCCTTCGCTTCTCTCCCATATTGCTCAGTCACGACAAAGGCGTAATTCAACACAAGAACGACCTCTACCAAAAGATGTATATATCACCATATCCCGACAGGATGTCTTCGCTCTTGGGTAGGGACTACTTCGGATCGCTATCGTCGTTTGGTGGCTTCCCATTGGAGGCATGGTGTCATTCAATTGCAGATCACCTCGTCATATCCTACCAGGAAGCTGAGAAGACCCTTCCCATAGACACAAACAGACTCACAGATGCACCCGACTTCATTCTCTCTTGTCTTGATCAGATGATTACACACACTGCCGCAGTGCAAGTTGATGAAGTGATCCCAAACGCAGATATCTAGGGCCCCTCATTATGTATCTAAGGCTGCAATTCGCACCTATCTTGAACCAATTCATAGGGTTGTATGCCAAACCCGTACCCTGACCCGACAAATACCATAATCTCCCTTCCCCATCTTACGCCCTGTCGCTGTATCTATCGTAAAACAGACTCGCCCCTTTCCCCCTTTCTTATTAGAAGCATGTTGATGACAGCAAAATACTCTACTCTATGCGGGAGGCCGCACGCTTGTCTAAGTCTCTAAAACGACGTAGCGTGAAAATGAATGAAGCCAAGCAATCAACTCTAAGCATCACAAGTGACAACCACTCATAGATCCCCTCCTTGGACGAAACGAGAAAAATGCGGAACCTTTGCCTCCTCTTCTGGCTCAGGAGGCATAAACTTGAAAAACGGAACGGAAGGCAATGTCATCGGGGCCGGCAGACAATCTTGGTTCTGCTGGTGGAGATACAATTCTTCGAAGGAAGGAAAGAGTGGAGCGTCGGCGGAGGAGGACGCGGATGAGTAGAAGAGGGTGGAGAGATAGGTGAGTGAGCGTGAAAAGGGGCCCTGCTTGATGGGAGTCGGTTTGAGCTTGCGAGGATTACAAGGGAATTTGGAGGTAGGGAAATATTCGGATGATTGGGATGTAGACATCGGAGTGGGTGGGAAGGAAGAATCCCTGCTAGATAGACCAGAAGATGCAATTCCTGAAAGTCAAGTTCATATACAAAATAAGGACGTGATGAAGGGGGGAATGTACCACGAGCGAGGAGGGCTTCTTCCCAGTCTTCACCGTACTCATCAGCTGTGGGGATCAAGCTCGGAGGTTGGTACAAGCGGATCTCGTCCTCTACCTCATCAAAATCGTCCGAGGCAAGAAAGAGGCCGCCAGCGTAAGGGAACCCTTTACTCATCTTTTCAACATCGACGTCGTGGAGGTGAGGGGTACTAGTAGGTCGCTTTGTGATTCGATTGCGAGCAACGATGATCATCAGGTTGCCCACGGACACGATAACAGCGACCAAGTATACTTTGAGCAGGAGGAGGGCAGCCTTGAACATGGTGTCTAAGGTCACTAGTGAACAGGTTTCAGACAAGAAGGGCTATTTATCCGTCTCTTCCAAAGGTGGAGCCAGCCCCTTTCGATAGGAGACTTGCACCTTGAACGGCGGCGGCGGCGAACCGGATGCGAATGGTTACTTACATAAAGTAGAGAGGTATATAACTCCTCAAATGACATGGAAATGGGTGAGAGGGACCAAGGGAAAAGGAAGCGAGCTCGAGATCGGTTGCATTTCTTGGTCAAGCCCCTCCTAGGAACCCTATCATCTCCTAAGCAAGGTTCTTGCAAAACACCAAAAAAAGACGTTTCTTTCTTTCTATGGTGATGGACGCAGAACAGACACACCAGTGTTTCAAGCGAGCGCGGTAGTCGTACCCAGATCTTGTCCACAACTCGTAATGAATACAGGTTACATACAGAGAAGCGACCAAGAGGTGCGGAAAGAGCGAAAAGAAAGCGTGTGGCAGCAAAGCGTAACAGGAAAATGAAAGAGCGGGTGGGTTGGGAAGATGGGGATAAGGGATTGATAATGATAATTATGACGAGTACGAGAGAGGGTCAAAAGGAAAGGAAACCAAAAGGCAAAGTCACGGCGGTGAAAGAGGGGAAGAGTCCATGACAAAGAAACGACAATGAACAAGAGAGTACAACCCACAACCGTACTGCGGTAACTCTGTGCTGAAAGTGGAACATGCTTCACATACCAAGGTGCCAGGCCAATGACCAGCGGGCAATAGTCGTTCAAGGTCACGTTGAAAACGTTCCTGTCAGTCGAACGTCGTTGATGGACGCGCCGACCCAGACAGTGAAAGTCCCACTAGGCACGACCCAAGCATGGGATACTACGTCCCAGAAACTAGAAGAAATAGGCGGACGAGAAACAGCCAAGTTGTGTCAGCAGGTTTGCCTCACATTGATAGGTAGCGCAAAGTGAAAGTGGGTTGGAAGGAGAGAGAAGAGAAAAGGGAGTGAGTAGAGATATAAACGTACCTTATCTCCCTCTGACTCAACACCACACTAACCCTCTTCTCCTCCCCAACACGCAACGCAACCTCTTCGAACCCTCTCAGCACTCTCTTCGGTTCACCGACTTCCCCGCCGCCATTTGCGTTGCGTGAAGGGAAACCGAGGTAGACTTGGGGGATCTCGGTACCATCTAGGGCGCCGGTGTTCTTGATGGTGAATGTTATGGTGACCGTGTTGATGTTGGTGGTTGAGATGGAGGGGGAGAGGGAGAGGGAGGAGTATGCGAACGTCGTGTAGGATAGTCCAAACCCGAAAGGGAAGCGCGGGGTGATGTTCTTGGAGTCCATGTAGCGGTAGTCGAGGAGGAGTTTCTCGGTGTAGTTGATCTGTTATTCGTTCGCAGCGTCGTACACAGGCAGAGTAAGTGTGAATGAAGAGATAGGAAAAATGCTTGTTATACGCACATCCGGGAATCCAAGACTGTTATATACAATCGTCGTACCATAATCTTCCTCCTTCTATAATTCCAAAGGAAAATTGTTCAATCAAAGAATCAAAGACGAAAGAGGAACAAGGGGGAAAACGCACATCGGCAATGGAAAACGGTAGCCTCCCTCTCGGGTTATACGCGCCATACAACACATCCACCAACGCTGGGCCCGTCTGTTCACCTGGTGCACCAGCGTAGAGGATACCTGTGATGTTTGGGTGGGTGGACCAGGGCATGTAGACGGGCCCGACAGAGTGGATGATGACGATTGTATTGGAGCAGACGGCTGCGACGCGTTCGATCTGTGTACATAAAAAATAGGGTTAGTTGAATTGTGGCGGGTTGAGGGATGGGAAGGGGAGAAGGGAGGAGGGAGGAGGGAAAAAGGGAAGGGAAGAGACGTACCAGGCTCCCGCCTTTCCACCATAGATCCAAGTCGTTCCGATCACCCATGTTCCCAACGACGACGCTGTAGAAACCGAGCTCGCCACTCATCCTGTTTGTCGTTTCGCATCAAACATAAGCAGACGAGTAGACGATTGGAGTAGAGGATCGGGAAGGAAACGTTAACGTTCCTCCGGGAAAGAAGAGCCAATGTGAAGAGGATTATCGGTGTCAGTGAGTGGTGGAATGAAGATGAGGGATACAATGGACGCACGCGTTAGCGAAAACGAAAGCGACATCTTTCCCCCGTGCGGCGTTCACACCCGCATCGAGGTCGTTCGAGAGGGAGGTACTGATCGTGACGTTCGTACCGGCGTTGAAGGCGGTGAGGGCGTCGATCGGTGGGATGAGGAATTCGAGCGAGTTCGAGCCGGAACCCCATCTAGATTAAACGGTGGTTAGGTTTTCTTTCAACGGGTGGTTACCTAAGATGAAGTAGGAGAGTGAGCAACGCACCCAATCGACATCGTACCCTCATTACACTCGTTCAAATCCCCACAGTCCTTCTTCGGCATCTTCGCGTCTTGCCCCACCACCACCATACTCCTCACACTCGCCCGATCCACGGGTAGACCTCTCCTCACTACAACCATCAAAATCAACGTTAACTGATTGAGCAATTACCTTTGGAGATGGTTAATACTTACCATTAGGATTGGGGGTGGTATTGAGAGCGGTATTGTTGTTCTTCAGTAGGACGGTGCTTGCACTAGCGATTTCACGAACGAGCGCGGTGTGCGCGTCGGAACGGACGGAGACGTGGAGGTTGAGGGGGCCGGAACCGTCGGAGTGTTGGGCGTCGAAGTTGGGCTCGGGGAATCCCTGAGACAAGAGTCCAAGGTGAGGAAGAGGCAGAGAAATGTGAGGAATTAGAATGTGAATGTTTAATGGGAGACGTACGGAGTCTTGACCGAGCTTGAACCACCCTGATAACACCTTCGTAGCCATTTCATTGAGTCGCTATATGGAGTCACTAGTCAGCACGAACACTTGTTTTGCATTGTAATAGAAGGGATACGCGTACATCCATTGAGACGCCTCCGTTCCCCACTGACGGTTTGAGGCCGCTAATGAGGTCGTTATTCACACCTCCGCCGATGAGGATCCAATCCCCTGGTTGTTCCATCTCAAGCCCGGCATTGGCGTTGGTAGATGCGGTGTTGTGTGTTGCGCCCCAGTCGCTTATGACGTATCCTATTTCGTTTAGAGATCAGTAAGTGTGTTGTTCTCATTGGAATATTGGGGAGATGAGGGGAATGCGAAGAGAAGATGGTGAGGGTTGAGAACTTGGAAATTTGAAAGAAGAAGGAGAGGGGGGGTTAGGAGAAAGGGGTAGAAAGGGGGAGAGAATAAACGAAGGGAAAGGGCGTACCTTTGAACCCGTTTTCACGAAGAAAGCCGTTTGGGCCGAGGAGGGAGGGGTTGGAGCATGAGGAGGTGCCGTTGACGCGGTTGTACGCGCACATAACAGACGTGACACCCGCCTAAACCACCCAAAAAGTTAAATCAACATCGAACCTGCATCGAACCTCACCGAAATCACATCCCCATCACCATCGCAGAGAGTCCTAGAATACTACGCACCTCGATACTCCGAATGAACCCCCACCCATACACCTCCCTCATCGTCCTCTCATCCAAGTTCGCGCTCAAGCCGTACCGCCAGTGTTCTTGGTTATTCGCGACGAAGTGTTTTGCGCAGGCTTGGACGCCGGTGGATTGGATACCTTGGATGGTGTGGAATGCGGCTTCGCCGGTGAGGTAGGGGTCGGGGCCGAATGATTCCCATGCACGGCCGGCTTTGGGGTTGCGCATCTATTTACACAATCGTCAATGTCAATTATATCATTGTATACGAAGAGATGAGATGAGATTGAAAGGACGATAGGATGAGTAGGAGTATGAGTATAGTGATGAGGAAGAGGAGGGGGAGGAAGAGGAAGAAAGAAGAGTAAACGCACGATATCCAAAGCAGGTGCTAACAACACACCAACACCCTTCCCTCTTGATTCCTCGCCCATCGCTTCTCCACGAGCACGGATGAGTCGTTTGCTGAATGTGGACGCGGCGTTGATGCCGCTTGGGAAGCCTGTTACGCCTTTTGTGAGACGGAGGCCTGCGGGGCCGTCTTGGAAGCATATGGCTGGGATGGAGAGATTGGAGGAGGTGATTGGGTGGGTGTTTCCTACGCAGCGACCTGTATCATGATGGGGAGGGGATGGTGAGTATTGGTGAGTATTGAATAGGTGAATGATGAATGGTGAGTGATTGGGGAGAAGAGGAGGAGGAGGAGGAGGAGGAGGAGGAAGGACGTACTGTTAAACTGCCCTACACCCGTTAACAAGCCAAGCTTCTGATCAAGCGTCATTTGGGCGACGCGAGTGGTTGAGAGTGCGTATGCTTCGTCCCATGATCCTACAAGCAATGAACAATGATAGTAGTAGCTCATAAGTTAAAGTGAGATGGTATAATGAGGGTGATGATAAAGACGTACGTTCGACAAAGGCGGATGCGTTGATCACCACGGAGGAGAGCGAGAGTATGTAGAAGACGAGCGAGGTCGAGGTGGAGATGGATAGCGTGGTTTTGGTACCCATCCTTCTTCAAGCTTCACGACACGAACCGCTATACGCGTCGAGGGGTGACGGTGACGATCAAGTCGGAATGAGAATGAGGATGAACTTGAACAGCTAGAGGAGGGAGTGAGGGAGGGAGGGGAGAGAGAACTGAGAACCGAGTACTGAGTACTGAGTGAAGTCTGAAGGGGGAGGGGAGGGGAAGACGCACGAGGGCACGCGATGACATAACCACTCCTTCAAGTACTTTATGCATTATGCATGGGACGTTTTGGGTTTTTCGTATGCGTTAACGACCCTCAGGCTGGAAGCTGGGAAGAAGCGTTCGCGTAACCTTACTATTATGTCCTTAGAGGCAGACGTCAGACGTGTTACGCATGTGTGGAAGTGAGCATGTGAGACTGTACGCATTGCGCGAGGGTACACGCGAAAAGAAAAGAAAGGAAACGGACAGAGAAGCATCAGGCATCAAACACCAAGCATCAATTTGTCTACCCGGAGCAGGAGGGAGTTATGCCGACAAGCGACAATTGAAGCGACGAGAACTTTGAAGAAGAAGACTGATTCGGTTATGTTATGCCAGTGAGACGGTGGCGTCACGAAAGAGCGACAGCGGAAGTGAAAATTAAGGAAAGGTTCTGAGTGTCCACTGTCTCATAAGCCTAAGGAGCCTATTAGGTGGAGCTCTGGGATCAATGATCGATGCCAGAATCAGGATTAGGATGAGAGTGTCGTGGAAGTGGAAGGAGAAGGAAGATAGGTGCGCGTGCGCGTGAGGAACCCAAGAAAGCATACTCTGAGATCTGAGAGCCGGAGGTTCGATGACCCTTTGAGTTCGATTTTGGTTCCGTCGGGATTTCCTATGCACTGAGCACTTGGAGTACCGTAAGTACTGTATAGTATGCAATAGTAGACTGTAGATGGCAGAAGCATGATAGATTGGCACACGAGAAGAGAGAAGAAGGAAGATGGGAAGAAGGATGGGAAGAATGGAGAGCGTGTGGACTTGGAAGTTGGAATGGACGCATGGGCACGACCATGGGTGTTGGGTGTCGTGTGAGATGGGATCATGAGATTCATGGGAGAGATCATTGGGACTTCGGAAGAGAGATGCAAGTCGGACGAGATTGGATTTGGGGGAGTGTGTCCATGAGAAAAGCCTCGGAGAAGGCATCATGCATCAAGCTTCAAGTGTAACTGTGTAGCAATGGACAAGCAATGGATGGGAATGCGGAACATTCGGTCCCAGTGAGTCAACTGGAACGACATACGGCGCCGGATTGGACGTATGTATGTACATATGGCAGCACTGGGACCCGAGAGTCGGGAAGTTGGAATGGAATCTCGGGCAGTTGGAACGGGACCCGGAAAGGAGCAGGAGGAGCAGGGACAGGGACAGGGACAAGGAAGGCGAAAGAGGAAGTAACGCCACGGAAGCCAAGCGCGAGCGAGATCTTGAGAGGTTGTATCTTCTACTAAGTAGCATACGAGGAGGATGAAGAGGAACATTTGGACGAGAAACCACGTCGACAGAGAGAGAGAGAGATCCACCATACCACCTTACTACCTTACAAACTTGAACTTTTGCTTCGATGTACTTATGTAGTGCACAAGAGATAGACGAGGTGCACCAGACGAAGAGTCAATGGATGAGACGAACGAGATAGATACTCCAAGCTTCAACGTTTCAATTCTTATCCGTAGATATATAAATGATATATGAGTGGATATGAGGGGATATGACGAGATGAGGGATATATAAGTAGAGGGTAAATGAGCGGGAAAGACCAAGATAAAAAAAAACCACGCAAAAAGTAAATCGCAAAAAAGCACCTCCTCAACACACAACATCCTCCTCCCTACTCAACTCCCCACTCAACCGCCACTACACATAAGATACTCACAACCCCCCGCCTCCATACGCCGAACTCTCCAACCCAGCCTTACTAAGTAACCCTCCTCATCGGCTGCAACGTCTGCTCAGTGCTCATCTCCCCTGCGCATCCTTGATCTCCATATCCGGGACTACACCCTTTAACAAGCCAAGCTTCTGATCGAGGGACAGTTGAATTTTGGGCGACACGAGCGTTTGAGAGACTAGAGTGCGTATGCTTCGTCCCGACTCCCATGATCCTACGAAACAATGAACGTGAACAATGATAGTAGGTCGTAAGGTACTTAAAGGTAAAGTAGGATGGTATGTGTGATGAGGGTGGCACAAGCATGATGATGTTGTGATGATGATGATGCGTTATGTTATGGGTGTTGTGTGTTTCCCACGCGGTTATACTTATACCTTTTCTCTTCTCCCCTCCCCAATGAATTTGAAACGATCGCGGCCTGCCGTGCTCGCGCTCGACGACTCGGATGACGACGACCGCACGAACGTCGACATCGACATCGGAGACGACGACTTGTCCAACGACCTGCGTGCCCTGGACAAGTTGAGGCAGTCTGTGCAGAAGAACCTGCGTCTGCGACCGATACCGTCGTCGCAGCGTCTGTCCAGCACACCGTGGAACCCACACGACTCGGAGACGGAGACGGATAACACGGTAGAGGATGAGGAGGAGGAAGAGGATGATGATAGCCTTGTTTCAGAGGACGAGCCGCCGATGAGTGCAGTGTCTGCGTACTTTACACCATTGACAGAGTCGCCGCCTCCTCCGATCGCCCAGGGCATCAGCGCACTCGACCTCCAACGCCTGCTCCTATCATCGAACGCACCCCTGCTCATCGACACGCGTCCGCCCAACGTGCATTCAGCCGCACACATCGTCGGGTCAGTCAACGTCGCCATCCCTTCCCTCCTCCTCAAACGCACCCGCAAACAGAAACCCCCCACAGCCACATTCCCCACACTCCAGTCCTTCCGCCAGTACATCACCACAGACCTCTCGCTCGACGTCTGGGACCGGCGCCTGCCCACACTCGATCCACTCGCCCTCATCGTCGTGTACGACCAGCACATGGATCCCTCACAGCGCGACAACCCCGCCTCTCCCTCCTGGGGCCTCGTCGCCGTCCTCCAAGGCCTCCTCCCCGCCAGAGTCCGTTACCTCCACCAAGGCTTCAACGGCCTCCCCCCAGATTTCCACAAATCATTCGTCATCCAAAGTAACAGCCACAGCGGAAGTGCCTTTGTCCGAGACGGCGGGAAACTCGTCCCTTCACCATTGCCTACGACGACAACTCTCAAAAAGCCTCCATCGCACGGTCTCTTCCAACTCGACACACTCGCGGCCTTCAAATCAAAACCTCTCCCAGAAATCGATCTCGGATCCTCGACCGCCTCGCCCGGCGAACATCCCCATGTCCTCCCATCCTCATCTCCCCGCCTCTCTCCAGCCTCAACCGGCGGCTGGGCATCCAATGTCTCTTCCCCGTCCCCGACGCGCCTCCACCACCTCCACGTCCCCTCTGCCTCAAACCCTGCCTCTGCCACATCCGCCTTCCTCACCGCACACACAACACTCACAGATCCCCCTCGCTCACCCATGCCCATGATGCCCACCGCCATAATCGCAAACTCGCCCTTATCCCCCTTTACAAACTTCAACTCTCACACCACCAACGGATCGGGCTCAACACCCTCCTCCTCAGCCTCCTCCTCCTCCACACGCGCCTCAAACTCCCCCATGTCCACCAAGCTCGGCATATCCATCCCAGACAGCCTGATCCTTGACTCCTCTCCCTCCCCTCCACCCTCGCGCGCAAACCCCCACCTCGCTTTCCGCAAACCACTCCCCGCATCCGGCAGACGTACAAGTATCATGGGTCTCCGCAAAGGTAAGTGTTCTCCCATTCCTACTTACTATATACCACCTAATAGTCAACCCTCCAGTTGCAACAGACTCCCCATCCCCATCCCCACCTGCCCCCGCCCCAAAACCAAAGCTAGGTCTAGACATCAAGAGCACAGAGGGTCTGCCTCGTCTAGACAACGTAAAGAGCGCCGCTGCTGCCATCAGTTCTCTGCCCCGCCTCGACATCAAATCCGCTACACGTACCAAATCCGCTGAGAGGTTGCCGAAGTTGAGTCTCAAGACGACTGGTATAGGTGGACATGCGATAAACACCAAGGGTAGATCAGCAACGTTGAGTGTACCACCTAGTGCGATCGGTGATGGGGGTGGATTCGCTAATAACTTGGGAGGAGGAGGTGGGAGTGGTATCCATATTATTCCTAGCCTAGGTGGAGGAGGTAATGGAGGTGCAGACGTAACGTGGGGGAGCAGTACAGGCGGTTCGGGATACGGCGGCCATGCGAATCAAGCCATGCGGAGTCCCGTGGATTGGAGTTTTCTCAATGCTGGGTTTGGAAAGATGGCGCAGAGTGTTGGTGTTTCCAGCGTTTCTAACGTTAACACTACCATCAATGTTCCAGGTGACACTGGTAACATTAACACTGGGAATGGGAATGGGAATGGTGAGGGTGGAGAAGGAGAGAGTGGTGGAGAGAGTAGGAGAGGTCGAACAACAAGTCGCGAACGCGATGGACCATTCTACACGCCCCCGCATTCGCCTGGGACACCCAAAGCCCCAGCTCCTCCCTCTCCCATCTATCCTCAATCTCACTCCCATCGCAATACCAATCTCAATCTCCCTCATACTCGCAACCACGATCCAAGCGGTAGCACCAGCCACCCCTCCTCACCCAGAACCGCACGGCCAGACGGTTCGTCCCCGTCGAGCGGTGGGTTCCCCAGCCTCCTCCCTCTTCCTGTTCCTCCGTCCCACTCTCATCCACATACTCTCTCGACATCTCATCCACATCCACATACTCTCTCGGCATCCCACTCAACATCGTTAGCACTTCCACTTCCTCGGGTGGGTGTATCCTCTTACGACGAACACTCTCACAAGAACACCGACAACAACACCAATAACAACGAATACGAACATGGGTATGGGTATGGGTACGGGTATGATGATAACGAATATGGATATCCCGCCTCACCAGCGGTCCAAACTGATTTCCCGAAATCACCTATGGCTTCATCATTCGGGTTCAACTCTTCCTCCTCCTCCTCTTCAATGGATCCTCCATTATCTGCATTCGGTTCTTCCTTCCCTCACACCTCCTCCTCCACATCCTCTTACCCCCACCACACCTCCTCCTTCCCTCATCACACATCATTAGACTATGACTCATCCCCCTCACACGACTTCGACGACTCCTCCCCCCCAACAACCGAAGACCCCCACCCCCCCTTCTCCATCTCCACCATCCTCCCCTCCTTCCTCTTCCTCGGCCCCGAACCCTCTCTCCCCTCCCACGTTACTATGTTGCGTGAGTGTGGTGTCAAACGTATATTGAATTTAGCGGCGGAATGCCACCCGGACGACCATGGGTTGCAACTGGGAGAGGCGTTTGAGCGGTATGTGAAGATCGCGATGAGGGATCATGTGGAGGAGGAGGGGGTGGGGGGGAAGGTTAGGGAGGTTTGTGATATTTTGGGTGAGTAGACGTTATACTTTTCGTGTTCTATTTGGTTTTTCGTTTTTCGTTTTTCGTTTCTTTTTTCTTCTCTTGTCTTCCCTTTCTTTTCTTCCCTTACCAACCCTCAGATGTTAATACATGTTATTCCACATACAGACGACGCACGCCTGCACAGCGCCCCAACATACGTCCACTGCAAGGCCGGGAAATCCCGCTCCGTAACAGCGATAATCGCATACCTCATCCACGCAAACCACTGGACGCTCTCCAAAGCATACGCATTCGTCCTAGAACGCCGAAAAGGCATATCCCCGAACATCGGGTTTGTGTCGGAACTGATGACGTTTGAGGAGGAGGAGCTTGGTGGGAAGAGCGTGGGTGTGCAGCCGACGGGTGGAGGGGTGAATGGGGATGGAGGTGGTGGTGGTGGTGTGGGGCATCATCATCATCACGGGATGGGGATGGGGATGGGGGGAGGGAGGAGAGGGGGGCATGTCCGTGAATGGTTGCGTCGGGTTTTTACGCCGGGTGGGCCGGTGGCTGCGTTGGACCCGATGGTGGGTGAGGTTTGTGG